>JAVJIF010001557.1:147500-445497 GCA_038442645.1 Agave tequilana | reverse complement strand
GGGGAAGGTGGGGAAGGTAGGGAGGCGGGAATGAAGCGGAGACGAGACCGGAGGAGGTGGGGAAAAGGGGCAGAGGGAGGTGGGGAAATTTTTTTTCCTTTTTTCTTCTATTTTTAAATTGTTAGTGTATTTTAGTCATTAATTTGCCGTGTGATATATGTGTGTGAGTGATTGTTTTCTTAAGAACGACTCACAGATGGTACAATTCTGAAAATTTTGGGAAAATTTTGTGGTAGTTGTTTGCATTTTTTAAACTTTGGGATATTTTTTTCAAAACGGCAAAAAATCATGTTATTTTAATAAAGTTTATACTACTATAAAAAACGCAAATTGGAATGTTGTAAAAATATTTTGTCTATCAATTTTGAACTTAAGTGAAAAATCAATATTTCATTTAAAACTTTAGTTATAACATAATTAGACATGACTATTATAATTTTTTTTATTTTTAACAAATAAATATTGTAACACCCCTGTCCCCGGAATACATACTCAGATATGTGTCCCGATTTTTTCATTCGTATTTTTTTTATTGTATTTATTTATTTTATTATATATATAGTGAAGCTACTTGATTTGATATTCTTGGTAGTTAGATTGGACTTGGTTCACATATAATTTTTTAATTATATATTTTTCAAGATTTTCTGAGATTTTCTGAATTATTTTATAAACTCCTAAATTTGATGTCGACCGATATTGCTAATTGATTCTAAGCTTTTTAATCTACAAACGAAATTGAATTTCTTGAATCTAATTTCAGAGTATTCCTCAGGCTAATATTTTCTATTTTAGAGAATTTTTAGATTTTTCTTGATTAGTTAAAAATTTACCAAATTAAATAATCTTTGTATTTTTTCCGGGACTGAAATTTAGTCGGGGTATTTTCTTCTTTTTCTCTTTTTTCTTTCTTTCTTTTTCCTTTTCCTTTTTTTTCTTTTCCTTTTCTTTTCCCTTTTCCTTTTGTTTTCTATTCTTTTTCATTTTCTTTTCTTCCTCCCCTCTTCTACACACTTCTTTGCTCTTCTTTCTTTTACTTCTTTCTTTTTTTCCTCTTCTATTCATCCCCTTGATGGTAACAGCTCTCCTTTTCCTTCACAAAATCTCTCTCCACCATTTTCTCCTTCTCTCTCTTCAATTCCCTCCTCTCTGATACTCTCTCCATTCTCCCTCCCTCCCCGTCTTTCCCCTAGATCCGGCGGCCCCTCTTCTCTGACCTCCGACCGACGATCCACTCCTACGGGCGCTCCCACCCAGCCCCACCTACACCCGGCCATCCCCACAACCACCACCACTTCAAACACCCCTATCTCCCGCCATCTCCTCTAATCTCCACCAAGCTCCACCACCACTTATCACCCAATCCACCACCATCACAACAACCTCAGTCACTCCCACCACCACCTCCCACCACTCATATCTCCAATATCACCCACCTCCATCACCCCAAACACCATCTTCACCACCAATTTCATCATCACCGCTACCCACTAACACCACTAACACCACCCTCACCCACCTCCCACCTGGGCCAAACCGCCGGGGGACCCCTCCGGTCCCGCCGGCCAAGCCCTCCCCTCTTCTTCCCTTCCCTTTCTCTCCCTCTTTTTCTTCCTTTCTCTCTCCCTGTTCTAGTTTGGATCTCTCTCTCCCTCTTGTCTCACTCTCTCCTGCTCCCCCCTCTCTCTCACTGTCTCTCTTCTTCTTTCTTTTTTATATCTTCCTCTCTATCTCTTTCCCTATCCTCCCTTCTTTTCTAGCCGTGTCTCCCTCTCTCTAGTCATTTTTCTCTCTCCTCTCTTTCTTTCTTTCTCTCTTTGATCACGGGTGCGCGTTGATTCCTCCGGTGCTCCCTGGATCGTGCCTCGTATCATGTGTCATAGGAGAGTAGCGTTATTTCATGTTGGGCGACGTTCTTCTTTTGGGTTGTATTGTGCATGTATTTGATACTTATTTTATATCTGTGGGCAATGATTGCATTGTGTACTGTTGATATGTGTAGGCGTGTAATTATACTTTTACGATGCTTGGATATAAACGTGGGTGAGTATTTGTAACTGTGTATGTGGCGCATATAATTATGTGGTGAATGTTTGTAATAGTGTAGATGATATTTGTATTTTTGCATGTGTTTGTAGTAACACTTGTGCAGGTTGCAGGTATTTTAGGCTACAGCTCTCGCACCAAGCTATCCAATAGGTTTCGGCCTTGTACCCTTTGGGTTTTGTGGTAGCTCCGTCGCGAGGTAACCACTTTACGGGCTATCCATTAAGCGCTGACCTTATATCCTATGGGTTTTGTGGTAGCTTTGAGAAGTGGTTCGCCAACTCAGCCCTCGGGCTGGGCTACTCAATAGGAACTGGTCTTATACTCTTTGGGTTCATAGTAGCCCTGCTGAGAGGTTGACCGTTCTGCAATTCCCCATTTATTATTTCTGTGTATGTGTGTGCGCATGTTGTGTACTAACATTTATGCAGGTATCTACTCAGCCTTCAGACTATGCTCAGTCTCCAAGCTATCCAATAGGAACTGGCCTTATACCCTCTGAGTTTAATGGTAGCTCTGAGAGACGGCTTTAACTGCTCCGCGGTTTCACTACTCAGCCTCTGGGTTTAACCTCTTTGAGGTTCATATAAGCCCTCCAGGCTTTTTCAGATGCTATGCTTGGTAGGCGGGCCTGGCGCTCAGCGCTTTATCGATGGCTCCGTCTGAGCGTAGTTACCCCGTGAGCGTGACTTCACCACGCGTGTTAGCTAGATGTTTCATACGTTACTTCGCCGTGCGCGTTTAGTTGCGTCAGGAGTGGTAACCATGTCGAGCGTGATAGCGTCTAGTGTTGTACGTTAACTTCGCTCCATTTTTACTTAGCTCCACTTAGTTGTGCGCTTGGTTGTTTAATAATTATCTAATAATTATTCTAATATTATAATGATTGTTAATATTATGATTGTAAAGAGGTTGTAAAGAGTTTGAAACATTCATTCATATTATTTCTCTATATCATTTTGCATGATGTGCTACTTGTTTGACACACAATATTGTGAGCTTGTATTTATTTATTGTTGACACTTAAAAAGACAAGATTCTTCTTGGTCCGAACAATGTCTAAAACTTGTTGACATTTACAAAAGACAAGTGACAGACGAGCTGAAGACCAGTTTCCACCCATCTCCGAGGGACAAGGAAGCAACTTGGACTCCACTGATCCAGCAAGCAGACAGTGAACCCGGATTGTTTCTAAACAGACCTCAGCAGGTCTAAGATGCTAGCACTTAGCATCACACGAGCCCAAAGAGATAGCCTCGCTTGAGAGGCTAATATCACTCGACTTCGCCTCGAAGCCATCCAAAGCCTCGCCAAGAAGCTAACTCACAACTTTGCCACAGAGGACTTCCAACTCCGCCAAAGGGTTTCTTTCGGACTTCGCCAGAAACTGCTTCTAGCTCCGCTATGAGCTCAATGCGGACAGCTCCACTATTGGTCTGCTATAGTCAACCTTTGACCAATCAAATCTCCAGATGAGATCGGATCCAATCAGATCAAATCCAATTAAGATCAAATCAGAGATCAAATTGGCAGTTGATTGCCACAATCTCTTGACTCTTCTAAAACGAGTAAGAAGATCAGGGAAAATCCTCCAACGATATGGAAAGGATCAAAAAGATCAACCGACCTGCCAATTCTAGCTTCGCAGAAGCTGATCTTAGCCTCGCAGCAAGGCTACTTTCCGGATTCAAACAGATTCGATTCAATCTGTTTCTATATCTTCAAGGGACGATTATACCCTTGCTCTCCCTATAAAAAGCCCGCCAGGGGTACAAGGAGAAGAGATCGATCGATCGGAAAAAAGAGGACTCCACAAGCAGAGACTTCTTCATAACGCACCGTGCGTTCTCGAATTCAGAGACCTTTTAGAGAATTGCTTTCTCTAGCCAGGGTGTTGATACCCTAACATCGTCCTTCTTCTCAAGGAATCTCCGGAACCAGGCGAGAAGGAATTCCTTATTGAAGGCGATTTTGAGAAGCAGCAAGAGGGTTCTACCAACCTTCTGTTCTCTGATTCTCCAAACCAGGCGAGAAGGGAATCTCATCGCTCGCATCGTCAAAGGGACAAAGTGGTCGCGCGCTGACCAGACTCCTATCGGCACACTTCTCCAGAATCTCTGAGGAGATCTACTTGTAATCTTTTTAAGAATACTTGTAATTTCCTCAAACTCTTTTTTTTTAAGTTTTCCCCCTTTGCAAACATAATGGAAAACAAGATGGCGACTCCGCTGGGGATGAAATTCTCCACTGCGAGAAATCAAGTGTCGCAATGCGACAAACAGACCTTCGGGTCTAACTCTGAATTCAAAAAAGCCGGTGCAGCCAGAGCCCCTCTGGCTAAATCTTCAAGGAAAGTCTCTGTGGAGACTGAAAAGGTTCCCTGCGAACCTACTGCGGTTATTTGGCGCAACAAGGAAGCATGTCCGCAGTCTGATTCCTTTACTTGTGAGAACTTGGTGGTTCAGTTCGATCAAGGAAGATTTGAAGAAGTCCTCTCTGGGGTGGCCCAATGCTTCGAGCACGGAAGCATAGGAAGGTTTCCACGGCCAAGGTTTCAAAGCAGAAACCGTAAGCAGAATTCTGCAAACACCCCTCAGCCTCGCGTGTGGCTAATCAGGTTCCTTGTGAACCTAAGTCTCCTCTGCCAAGGCGGGTATGGAAGCCTAAACAGAAGTCTCCGACCGAAGCTTCAGGCGTAGCTACGCCTAAACCGCGCCTTTCTCGCGAAGAAAAAGGCAGGATGCCTGTCTGCTCCAATCATAAAATTACGACGGCAATCATACCGTCGTCAATTCAAGAGTAGCAATACCTTGAGCCGGCCTCATTCTCACGAGCGAAGCTACTGTACCACAGCGTACGCGCAGGGTCCATGACCGCGAAGCTGAAGCCAAAGTACTATCTAAGGCTAATTGCCTTCGCAGCAACATAGCGGGGTAAAGCACCACAGCGTGCTCCGCTTTCCAGTGCGTCAAGCACTAAGCTCGCGCCTGATGACGAAGCTAGAACCAAAGCACTATTCAGTGCTAATCCCATCTGCAGGGATAAAAGAAGCAGGACGTCGCCCTATGTGCGATCCAAAAGAGCCTTTGCACTCGATTGCAGGGACCCAACCGGGTCTGATTTGAGGGAATTGTTGACGGATAGACAAACCTCTTCCCCCTGTTGTCAACAAGTGGGATGTCAGCTGGTGACATTCCACTCGGTCCATTGCCGGCTGGGACCAATCTCCGCCACGCCTCCAAGACGACGGTCAGTCTTTGATCGGCTGTCTGTACATCTCCCTATGAAGCATCGCAAAAGGAGCATCTCGCGGGATCCACCCTCTGCATCCGTCAACATGACTGGGAGAGGATGAGAGTTACGCGGAGGAAGTCAAACATCTGACGACACCCGCAGCTTCCCAGATCCGGACTACAGCCCAGGCTTAGGCGAAGTCTTGGTGCATGAAGAAGGTGTTTTTTGAAACACCAGATCCAGGGTGGCGATACCCTACACTTATGAACAGCCTTCTTCCTCGACGGCCCTAGCCTCGCCAGAGCCCAGGAGATCACTCAGCCATCAGATGAAGAAGATGAAGACAGTGGGTACGCCTCTTCGGCGACAGTTAGCTCAGTGCGAACAGACAGAGTATCAGTCAACATGACTGATAGCACTAACGATGACCTTCGTCGGCGCCTGGAAGCTCAGGAGCAAACTTCCAAAACCCAGCAAGAAGCTCTGGACAATATTCAACAGATGCTCGCTCAACTCCTCAGTAACCAGAATAACAATGATGCCGGAAGCAATCACGATGAGGAGGAACATTTCAGCAATGAGCAGCCAAAGACGGAGAAATCCAAAGAGGGTTCTTCCTTAGACGCCGAAGTCCTTAAGGCCTCCAGGCTCAAATCGCATCCCTAGCTCAGAGGGATGAATTAAAGAAGGTAGGGGCAGTCCGTCCTTATCCGCTGGAGTGGGATTCGGTGCCATATCCACGAAGTTCAAACCGCCAACGCTGCATACCTATGATGGAAAGAGCTCGCCAAATCAGCACATCTACTATTTCCAGTCTCAGACTGGTAATGTTATAAGCAATGACGCCATCATGGCTAGGCTTTTCATTGGCACCTTAAAGGGGGTGGCATTTGACTGGTTTCGCAGTCTTCCCCCGGGCTCTATCAACTCCTGGATCGACCTGGAAACTCGGTTCCTCTCTCATTTCTATGAGGATGATACCGAAGTAATCCTGGATAAGCTCCTCTCCACTGTGCAGAGGAAGGGCGAATCTGTCCGTGACTACATTGAACGGTTCAGAAACTTATCCTTGATGTGCCCAGCTGGGATGCCATTACCCATGCTCTTGCAGACATGCAGACACAACTTCCTAGACCAAGTAGAAGTTCGCATGGGGGCTATCAAAGCCCACACTTGGAAAGAATTGGTCGAACAAGCTGAGATAGCCGAGAAGTCGGCTAAAAAGTTCGAACCATCCACCCCTAGAGGCAAGTGGGGATGAACAACAAAGGGCGTAGCGACCTACCACAATCTTCTCAAGCTAAAGGCAAAGAGACTATGTCTGTGGAGTTATCCGGAGATGTGCAGTCGAAGGCCAGGAAGAGCGTCTCCAACAGCCAGGAGTCTAAGTTCCCTCCAAAGCAGTACTCCTTCAAAGACGATCAGGTGGTCACGATATTCTATCTGCTCCACAAAGGGAACAAATGAAGCTGCCAGATGCTCGGCGTCCCAATGAGATAGGGCGCACAAACGACCCTAAATATTGTCTCTACCACAGGATGATCCACCATCCTACTGACAAGTGTTATGTCTCAAGGACAGAATACAAGCCCTGGTCGATGCCGGGGTTCTAACATTGAAGACGGAGCAGAAGAAAGTCACTGCCAATATGGTGACCCTCGAGTTCGGCAAAACTCCAAAGGTCATAGTTCCTGACGGAACTTATCCAGTCCCCGCTCCATGGTTGGAAGTCAAGCATCCTCCAGCTACAGCTCAACCTAATAAGGGTCTTGTTCCCTTAACATTGGAGACAGGAGAAGTCATGTGGATACACCCAGACCTTGTCCAAGACGTGCAGTGGGATTCAAAGAAGCCCAACTCAAAGGGTAAGTCTTGCAATGTCATCTCCATCCTGCCAGACGACGGCAATCTTACATCGGCTTCCCTCAGTGATTCAGAAGGAGAAAAGCTTGCTTGCACGGCGCAAGCCGATGCGCCTCAACAGACGGGCACCCGATCCGGAAAATCATACTTGAAGCAGTATGAAAAGTCTACTGACGAGACACAACAGCAAACGACGTCAGTACAAGCACCAGCATCCACTCCAATCTCAGCAAAGGGAAAAGAGAGGCCTAAGGAGGTACGATTCGACCACGTGTTGAAGAAACCACCAGGCCAAGGGTTTGATACGCCCTTTCGGTTTGACATATTGGCTCAGCTGGCCAATATCCCAGCTCGTATCACTATACACGAGCTCCTTCGCCTCTCGAAAGAAACAAGAGAAGCACTCAGGGATGCGCTAGCCAATTCAGAATCCTTTCTGACATGCATGCCTGAAATCCCTAACGATGACGTTCAGTCTCCTTGCCCAGAATGTCATCATGCACAATCAAAGGTGCCCGCTATTACATTCACGGCAGAAGATATGCTTCTCAAAGACAACAAGCACGATCGACCTCTGTACTACACCGGATATATCGGTTCAACATGCATTGAAAGAATACAAGTCGATCCGGGTCCGCACTCAGCATCATCCCAAAATGGCTTCTCTACTTCCTCGGCATACCATTGTACAGGTTGTCCGCAAACTACTACTAAATATACGGTTTCAACGCTGGGAGCAGTCATCCACTGGGGAAAATTCGACCCCGTTGCAGAATCGGGAGTCTGAAGTCAGAAGTGACATGCTATGTCATTGATGCTGACACATCATATAACCTGCTGCTGGGACGGCCATGGATCCATGCCAACTGGATCGTTCCCTCTACTCTGCACCAATGCTTCAAATATGTTGAAGATGATGCGACAGTACGAACTGTCTTTGCTGAGAAGCAACCATTCAAAGGGGTGAAAAATTACTTCACTGACGCTCTCCTATATCAAGAGACCGGTGGAGCACTCAAAGAGCCGTTGCCGGACGATGATGAAAGTGGCAACGAGGCGGATTCAGAATCCGAAGCAGGCATGCCAGCCATTCTGATTGGCGAACCAATTATAGCATGTCTCAATAATCCCCTATGTAATACTCCTTCAGAGGATGAAGGTGAATGGGTAATTAATGATAATATTTCTTTTGATTATCCCACGAGTGTTGGGCTATTTGAATCCATTACGGATAGCTCCCTACACATGCCTTTACATAAGCCAAGTGCGTCCAGTACGCCCATGGAATCCGCAGAAGGAGCCGTCTTGGTGATCTCGCCATCCAAAGAAGGTCAGTTACCGATAATCTTCGGTAGAACCCAACCGCGGGGACCTGCGATCGCAGATTCAAGTTCAGACTCAGACACTCCACAATTCTTTCATTACGCGCGGCCAGCGCGCCATATTATGAAGAAAATGGGGTACGACTTGAAGCATGGAGCAGGCCTCAATTTCGGAAAAGGAAGGCGCGGTTTTAATGCGGAACTTTGTGCCTAAAGGGAAGCCTGCAAATTACTATGATAGTACACGCAGGGGGTTAGGGTATGTTACACCCACATCGTCAGCAACGGTTCAATTCAAAGACGACGAACCAATCCCATCACATTCAGCCTCATCCTCCGAGTGGGATTCAGATGTCAGTATAGGAGGATTGTTCGAAAACCTCACTGTTAATATGACCTCAAGCAGTCAATTGGAGCCCGCAGAAGCCACTGATGAGGAACCATGGGCCCAGCAATTAGACCTTCAATAGGAAAAGCGATTCGAACTGCGCGAACCACCTACTGAAGACAAGGTGATGCAGGTCAATCTGGGAAGTCAAGATAACCCCAAGCCCATCTTTATAAGTGAAAGCCTATCGCTTACGGAGAAGGAAGAATTGATAATACTCATAAAGGAGTATATAGATGTCTTCGCATGGAGCTACGAAGATATGCACGGACTTGATCCACAGGTCGCTATGCACCGTCTGAACATCAAGCCCGACGTCAAGCCAGTCAAGCAGCAACAACGTCGGTTTTGCCCGAACATCATGGAAGCTATTGAAGCCGAAGTTCACAAGCTCATTGCATATGGCTTCATCCGGGAGGAGCAACATCCAGATTGGGTAGCTAACATCGTCCCCGTCCTCAAGAAGAACGGGAAAATACGGATCTGCATCGACTACCGTGATCTCAATACGGCCTGTCCCAAGGATGAATTTCCGCTGCCCATTATCGATGTCATGATTGACAACACATGCGGGTTCGAAAGGATGTCTTTCATGAACGGCTTTTCAGGGTACAACCAGATTAAGATGTATCCAGACGACGAGAAGCATACTTCGTTTCGAACACCATTGGGGGTATACTGCTACACTGTAATGCCCTTCGGACTGAAGAACGCCGGAGCAACCTATCAGCGGGCAATGAGTACAATCTTCTGCGACCATCTTCGAAAAACGGTGGAATGCTACGTCGACGACATTGCCGTCAAAAGCCGCAACAAGAATGAACATCTTCGCGACCTGAGAACGATGTTCAACATAATGCGGGGCTCATCAGCTGAAAATGAATCCAACAAAGTCCTTTTTGGGAGTGTCAAGTGGCAAGTTCCTTGGGTTTATTGTCACATCAAAAGGGATTCATCTTGACCCAGACAAGGTCAAAGCTATTCAGAGCATGCATCCACCAAGGAACCTCAAGGAGCTTAGAGGCCTGTAAGGCAGGCTGGCTTATATTAGGAGATTCATCGCAAATCTCTCAGGCCGCTGTCAACCGTTCACCCGGCTCATGAAAAAGGGTGCTTCCTTCGTATGGGATCAAGCTTGCCAGGAAGCTTATGAAGACATCAAGAGGTACCTCACAAAGCCTCCAGTCTTAGTGGCCCCTACATCAGGGAAGCCATTCTTACTTTATGTAAAGGCTATGGACTACTCCCTCGGTGCCCTCCTCGCTCAAAAGGACGACAATGGCCACGAGCAGGCCATTTATTATCTGAGCAGAACTCTCATAGGAGCAGAATCTCGCTACAACCCTATTGAGAAAGAGTGTTTAGCTCTCGTCTTCGCTGTTCAAAAGACACGACATTATTGGTCGGTCAGACCATACATGTCATCTCCAGAGTAAACCCATTGCGTCTTCTTATGACGAAACCAGGATCATTGAATTCAAGATTGGCTAAGTGGGCACTTTTATTGTCTCAATACGATATGATCTTCACGCCTCAGAAGGCGGTTAAAGGCCAGGCCCTTGCAGAGTTCTTGGCTCTCATCCAGTTCCGGAGCATTCAAAGCTTCACGAAGACATCCCTGATGAGGTCTTCGAGTCTAATGCAACCTCAGAAGAGAAAGTATGGCAGATGTTCTTTGATGGAGCATCGCGAATGGGCCTAAAGGCAAGATTATTGCCGGAGTGGGGGTTGTGTTTATCTCCCCACAGAATCATGTCTTGCCCAGAGCATTTTCTCTGACAGAATCGTGCTCCAACAATGTAGCAGAATATAATGCTCTGCTCATTGGTCTTCAGCTCGCTCATGGAATGGGGGTACGCTACCTCGAAGCCTATGGCGATTCAAAACTGATCATCAATCAGGTTAAAGGCGAATATGAAGTCCGCCATGAGGACTTGGTGCCTTATTACCATACAGCCATCGAATTGGCTAACCTATTTGAAGGCTTCTATATTGGGCATGTGTCTCAATCTCAAAATACCAAGGCGGACGCTCTTGCTGCATTAGCTACAACACTAGCCTTGCCGGTCGACACTGAGTATCACCTCACAGTCGCAACTCGACATCTTGTATGCTCCAAGCACATGCTAAGAACTCGAGAAGTCTATAATGTCTCCAAGGATCTTGACCGAGAGACTGGCGCTTTCCTCTCATTGACTATGCTTTGCACGGTCTACTTTCAGACGATCCTAAAGAAGCGGCGTCCGTCAGACGAAGGTCTCTCCGTTTCTACTACGATTCGACTCTGAAGACACTTTGCCGTCGTTCATATGACGGTCTCCTCCTCCGTTGCCTTTCAATTCAGAGGCACAGGAAGCGCTCCAAGAAGCGCACGACGGCATTTGCGGAGCTCATCAGCCAGGTCCAAAGCTCAAAGACAAGTTGCATAGGCTTGGATATTATTGGCCAACTATGATAGCCGATGCCATCCAATATGCACGAAGGTGTAAAGCATGCCAAGTCCATGCAGACTTCATACACCAGCCTTCGGATTTGCTCCACCCGACTGTTGCTTCATGGCCATTCGAAGCATGGGGAATCGACGTCGTAGGGCCAATCAGCCCCTCTTCGACAAGAGGTCACCGGTTTATCCTTGCAATAACCGACTACTTTTCAAAGTGGGTAGAGGCTATACCACTGGTTGAAGTCAAAACCTCTAATGTGGTTAATTTCATCAAACACCATGTCATCCTTCGATTTGGTGTCCCTAGGCGGATCATTCACGATAATGGTCCCCAATTCATAAGTCAAGTATTCTATCAGTTCTGCGAGAAATACCGAATTCAGAATATGGCTTCAACTGCCTATAATCCTGCTGCCAATGGCTTGGCGGAAGCATTCAACAAAACAATCATCAAGCTGCTCAAGAAATCGTCTCCTCGAATAAGCGAGATTGGGACGAAAAGCTCGGTGAATGCCTTTGGGCCTACCGAACCACGGTGCGGACACCGACAGGCAATACGCCTTTTCCCTGGTATATGGGTGCGAAGCAGTCCTCCCATTGGAAATCCAGATGCCATCGTTGCGTATAGCTCTGATTACTAAAACCACATCAGAGGACAATGATCGCCTACGCCTTCAAGAGCTCGAAGCCCTAGACGAGAAGCGGCTCCAAGCGCAGCAACACATTGAGCTGTATCAGGCTCGAATGTCAAAAGCTTCAATAAGAAGGTCAAGCAGAGAATCTTCCAGAAAGGAGACCTGGTCTTAGCCGTCAGATGACCGATGATTATGACGCACAAGACCAAAAGCAAATTTCAGCCTAAATGGGAAGGACCGTTTGTGATAGAAACAGTCTATTCAAATGGAGCATACCGCCTCACGACTGCAGAGGGCGACCTACTCATGATGCCGATCAATGGCAAGTTCTTAAAGAAGTATTATCCTTAATCAAGGACCCTTCTCATGATCAAGTTAACATTACACCTCTGATCAAGATCTCCGTGTCCAAAGTACACACAAAGAGAGCCTTTCTCTTCCTCCAAGTGAGATCATACAGCCATAAACCAACAGGAACCTGGCCGTGCACCGGTTATCCTAAAAGAGAATCAGGGTTATGCAGACATTAACCCGATAATCCAATATCCTTTAACGATTAAGGATAGAGGAAAATGTTGGCCTGTAAGCCCAACATAAGTCCTCGACAACTCATCATGCTGAGGGGAAAAGCATGGCTAGCCCAATTCAAACGGTAGTTGGTAAAGGCATATCAAACCCGTTGACAGCTGGGGTTTGCTAAAAATCCTAAGGGACCTGTTCCCGTTTGATTCCCTCGTTTCTCCCCGCGAAAACGAGACCTCCAAAATCACTTACCAATTCTCATCCATAGAATGGTAAGACCACATGCACATTTCGTTGTTACGTTAACACTAAACCTATGACAGCAATTCCCTCGTTTCTCCCCGCGAAAATGAGACCTCCAAAATCACTTACCAATTCTCATCCATAGAATGGTAAGACCACATATACATTTCGCTGTTACGTTAACATTAAACCTATGACAGTGATTCCCTCGTTTCTCCCCGCGAAAACGAGACTTCTCCCAAATTTCACTACAAACTCAATACTTATTGACATTTACAAAAGACGAGTATCACCAATTTTTGAAGCTTGGTGGCGTCTCATCCGGTTATGTCATTGCGACCTCTGAACCAGCAGACAGCTAAGTCTCAATTCCGAGCCCTGTTGACATTTACAAAAGACAGGTCTCGATACTCGTTGACATTTACAAAAGACGAGTATCACTAATTTTTGAAGCTTGGTGGCGTCTCATCCGGTTATGTCATTGCGACCTCTGAACCAGCAGACAGCTAAGTCTCAATTCCGAGCCCTGTTGACATTTACAAAAGACAGGTCTCGATACTCGTTGACATTTACAAAAGACGAGTATCACCAATTTTTGAAGCTTGGTGGCGTCTCATCCGGTTATGTCATTGCGACCTTTGAACCAGCAGACAGCTAAGTCTCAATTCCGAGCCCTGTTGACATTTACAAAAGACAGGTCTCGATACTCGTTGACATTTACAAAAGACGAGTATCACCAATTTTGAAGCTTGGTGGCGTCTCATCCGGTTATGTCATTGCGACCTCTGAACCAGCAGACAGCTAAGTCTCAATTCCGAGCCCTGTTGACATTTACAAAAGACAGGTCTCGATACTCGTTGACATTTACAAAAGATGAGTATCACCAATTTTTGAAGCTTGGTGGCGTCTCATTCGGTTATGTCATTGCGACCTCTGAACCAGCAGACAGCTAAGTCTCAATTCCGAGCCCTGTTGACATTTACAAAAGACAGGTCTCGATACTCGTTGACATTTACAAAAAGACGAGTATCACTAATTTTTGAAGCTTGGTGGCGTTTCATCCGGTTATGTCATTGCGACCTCTGAACCAGCAGACAGCTAAGTCTCAATTCTGAGCCCTGTTGAAATTTACAAAAGACAGGTCTCGATACTCGTTGACATTTACAAAAGACGAGTATCACCAATTTTTGAAGCTTGGTGGCGTCTCATCCGGTTATGTCATTGCGACCTCTGAACCAGCAGACAGCTAAGTCTCAATTCCGAGCCCTGTTGACATTTACAAAAGACAGGTCTCGATACTCGTTGACATTTACAAAAGACGAGTATCACCAATTTTTGAAGCTTGGTGGCGTCTCATCCGGTTATGTCATTGCGACCTCTGAACCAGCAGACAGCTAAGTCTCAATTCCGAGCCCTGTTGACATTTACAAAAGACAGGTCTCGATACTCGTTGACATTTACAAAAGACGAGTATCACCAATTTTTGAAGCTTGGCGGCGTCTCAACCAGCTATGTCATCGCGACCTCTGAACTGACAGATAGCCAAGTCTCGTTATCTAACCCAACAAGAATTATGTTCTCAAGGAATTGCACTACAATTCAGAATCGCAATCCAAAAAGAAGAACAAGATTGAAGATTCGACAAAAGAAGAAAGAATTTTCATTCATTTCAAGAGGATAAAGTACATGAAGCTACAAGCGTACACTGTACGATCTGAGCCGCTCTCCGAGGGTGATTAGTCTCGTCTTCCTGTCGTCAGCAGCCTGGGCAAGCGCTTGTGACCTCAGCTCAGCCTCATTGAAATCTTCCGCCTCAGCCAGACGAGCTTCGGCCTCCGCCAAAGTAGCCCTCTGTGACAACCCTTGCCACGCAAGCTCCTCACTCTGAGCTTTGAGTTCTTCAAGCCGCGCAGTTTCCTCAAGACGCACTGGTATGCCTTGGATAAGAGGAGATTTGCTTTCCTAATCATTTCCTCAGCCTTCGCAATCTTATCCTCAGCGCCAAGAAGAGCACTAGTGGAGGCGTCAATTGCACTTCTAACCTCCGCTTGCCTTATCTCCAAGGATTTCAAGTCAGAAGAGATAGCCTTAGCAGCCTCTTGAGCGGCAAGCCGGGTCTCGTGCTTTTGAGCAATGAGAAGCGCGAGTCGGTCATCAACTAAAGACTCCGGGTCCGAACAGTGGAGGCGGCGCCATTCCTCCGCATCCTTCTCAAATTCATCCACCAGGAGCTCCAAAGCAGTAGCCTGGTGATACCCCTCAAAGTCCCGAATACTCTCAATATCATGGGAGAGGACCCCCTTTAACCTTGAGAATGGCATAGTCGAGCCCTTCAGAACCAGTTCGATAGTTCGCCCTAAGCCTTTATAAAAGTTATCGACCAGATCACCGATGTAATCGTTCTCGACCTCAGCCACTTCCGGTAAAGAGGCAACCTCGGAATAGTCCACCAGCCTGGTCGACGCCGTCGCAGAAGAAGCAGCGGGGGCACTGACAGCAGCCGGACAAGCCGAGGGCGATCTCGGCGGAGTCCTCATCGAGACCAGAACGCCAGCCACCGCGGAAGAAGGACTAGCAACCACCTCCTGAGCAGCAGGCTCAACTACCAGGGTTGGAGAAGTAGGGCTTGTGATCACCCTCAGCTACGTACTTGGCAAAATTGTCGGCACCCCACTCGTTGATACAGTTGGGAGTGAGGACACCTCCGGGAATGCCGCCTCCGCAGCCTCTGGCCTTTCGGCTGACTTGGGCCGATAAGAAGGCAGGTCGCCGTACAGCGCATCCAGCATAGCAGTATCAGCCGTGGTCGAAGCGCTCATGTCACCCCTTGACCCTTCGGGGAGATTTCCCAGCTCTCTTGAAGCTGATGCATCTTGAAGCCGAACACCTGTAACAAAACTGCGGTTAGTCGGGACACTACATGCAAAAGAAGCCAAGAGGTTAGGACAATATCAAAGGATGATGTCGCCTCGAACATCTCGTCAGCCGCATCAGTCTCCAGGGGCTCCATCGGAAAATTTTTGCCAGAATCAGCACGAACATCCGGCTCGCTTTCGCTTGCCGAGTATCCTGTGGACCACCCAATAGAGCTCGATGCCTCAGGACTTCCTTTAGATGTCCCAGCGCCCGAAGGACCGATGTCGGCCACATCACCTCCGGACTCCTCCGGAAGGGCACAGGAACCAGCTTCAGCTCCATAAGTGAATAGGGGATCATAATGTTCCTCTTGTTCTCCAGCTGCCTCAGCTCCTACAATCAAAAAGGATTGATAATAAGTCAATGGGAACGCACAAAAAGGCGTATTATATGGACAAGGTTAATCTTACCCAGACCCGGAGCAAATTCACCTCTAGTCGGTTCAGCGACCGACGGTTCAGCCGCTAATGGGGGCAGCAAGAGGAATCACTGCAGAGGGACGGTCCTCCGCCACAATTGTAGGAGCCTGGCGACGGGGCTTCTTCGCCAACGACCTCCTGCGGGATTCACTCCCACGCTTCCTCTTGAAGTGGACGTCAGAATCCTCTTCTTCCACTTCTCCCGCACGTCGTGGGGAAGATGTCCCCACCACACCAGAGCCAGCCGCATGAGTATCAGCTCCCATTCCCACCTCGAAGCGAGGACTCCCTGCATCAGAAGCCTCGCTATCATCTACAGCGATGAACTCCTCAAAGCCAGGGACACGAACCCGTTTGCCTTCCTTTCTCTCAGAAGCCTTTCGCTTCAGTCGATGGGAGATTAACTTCACACCCGAACGGTTGGCATTGAATCCAGGAGGTGTGGAGTTAGAAGCCGCATACCATTGGCAAAAGCACAGGGTCGTCAGAAGGTTGGGATCCTTCAACGGCGTGCGCAGCCACACCCCAGTGCCGCCCGCAGTAAAGAATCGCCAGGCACGGGTCCCATCGATGAGACTCCCTATGAAGGCTAAATCGAGATTGGGGTTGCCCACATACAGCTGGTCGTACCCGAACTGTCGAGCAAACCGGCTTGGGATGTAAGGTTCTAAATAGCAGACATCCCCGCTTCTATACAATAAATGTGAGGGACAGATACTGACCAGCCACTCAAAAATCCCCCGACTCATGGGAGACCGTCCTGACTCCGCATCTCGGAATTCCTCGTCGTACCCTGCGCCCCGAATGCGAGGAAAACAGCGGAATAAGTTGTAAGCGTCATGACGACGCACTAACTTGCGGGCCTCGGCCACGTAGGTCTTCAGCCAGGAACATCCTTCGAATCGGCAGAGAAGAGCCATTCAACACCTTGCGGAGGGTCCTCTCCAGCTTCAATCAAAGAAGGGCAGTGCAAGGCAAACCACGCCATTAAGTAAGTGTATGGCAGACCCACCCTAGGATTGGGTCCATCACAAGGCAGGATGACACTCTTCCCACGCCTCGTCGCCGGTGGCCTGCAGAAAGCCTCCGTTAATGCGCGAAGGCCTCTTTGAATACAGCACACCATGGCCAAAAGGAGACCCAGACGGTGGCCATGGACCAAGAGAACGACAGGCAGCAAAACATTCGGGTGGACGATGTCACCCGAGGAGGATGGCACTACGCATTTCTTCAACCAGACGGTTAAGAAACCGGCCAACAGTGCCTTCCGGGACATCGGCTGACGAGCCTGATGGTAAAAGCTCCGAAGGACACCACCCTTCTTATAGGGACTATCGTCTTCTGTCATGACAATATCCCTTTGGAGGCATACCTCCATCCGTTCAAAAATGTCGCCATCTGCAACTCCACAATGAGCTGCCTCAGGAGCATTCTTCATATCTGGGAATAGGTAACTCGCTCAGTTCTTCAAGCTCTTCGAGCTACCCTTGCTGCCACCATGGATGCTAGAACAGATGTGCAAATGGCACATTAACTCCCGATAAGTCTCAAATAAAGCAGGCTCCTGCTTCTCCAGAAGAGCCAACTCCGTCTCGCATGGAAGGTACTCTTCATACGGGAGAGACCCGAAAGGCAGGGCAGAGATTTCCCTCATCTCGTGCAAGGTCATGCCCAACTCGCCAATTGGGGTGAAGAAGGTCCCCGAAGCTGGGCAATATAACTTAAGGATGGCGTAGAAGCACGCCACCTTCATATCAATGCCGTAGCAGGTCGCCCTTACGGCCTCATAGAGGTTCAACTTCTCCAAGTCCTCCTCGAAGTGAGCGAGGATATAGTTGGTCAGGTCCGCCCACCATGTCTTTGGGGGATGAACCCAACCGAGAGTCCTGAAGTCAGTGGTAGGATAGTTCCCATCAACTGCACAGAATTGGGTGCCAAAGGTCTGCGCTACATCCGGATTCTCTCCTACCGGAAGTTCCCGCTACACGTTTCCAGGATATAGGCCTATTATGTTGTGAGGAGGGCCCGCCCTTGAAAAACCAGGAGACTGAGATTTCAATCTCCCGACATGGACGGACTCGACACTTCGGCTCACGCCCCATGCCATCTTCCGAGCCTGAGTTACACACTCAAAAGAAGACAAAGGAAAGTGCCGCTTGTTAGACGGAAGATAAAACTTCTCGCCATCCAACTCGAAGATCCACTGTCCCTCGCCTGCCTGCAATTGGCGATCAGGATCGGGCGCGACATCTCCGAACATGAAATTGGGCTTTTTATAAGTCCGACGGTCGATGTCTTCGAGAGGAGCGGTGGTTAGAATACTCCTCATGGTGAGCGGGTCTCCACCATGGATAAGCATGTCCCGGACGACGGAACTCCGCTCACTAAAGAGAGAAGCCTGGCCATAGAATTGAAGGCTGATACTGCCATCCGCTCGGCTGGTCATCCCAAACAGACTATTCAAGGGACCAGGGGTGTAAGGCACTGCAAGAAAGAAAAGGGAAGAGAACTATGATTAGTTCAACAATCAAGTAGACATAAGATTCACCAAGGCATAGTCTCGCCCCGTGAGCAAGGCCAATAAGGCGACACCTCGACGAAACTTGATCTCGCAGACAAATCTGCATTTTGCAGAAAACGTCTAAGTACCAACTTCGCTTAAGCGGGAAGTGGTACAGCCCTAAGGGCTGACGTCACCAAGAGGGCACTATGGTCAAGAGTCATCCTTCGTGGCCATGACTGAAGGGACAGACCCGAGTCCTGTTCCTCAAACAGGACGAAGACAGCCCAAGTAATGGCTTCGTACGGAACCTAAAGAAGAACTATTCAGTTCTTAATTCCCTGTACAAGGAAGATAGGAAAATTCAGGGAAACGAGTTCCCTAACGAGAACAGACCATATTCCGTCGTCCTGATAAGCCAAATACTGGCTTTAAAAGAGAAAGACCGCAGTCTCTAATTAGGAGAGAAAGTCTCTTACCGACGATTGGTCGCTCGATGACCGAAGGAGGAGGAGGACCCTCCGTTGCAGAAGTCGCCACTTCTTTCCCCGCTCGTCTTTTGGGCGCCATTGAAGAGCTGCAAGAGTTCTCAAAGTTCTCTGAACGAAGAAGGAAGAGGAACGAGGGAAGGTCAAGAAATTTCTCTGAAAAAGGAGATCTTTTCCTGCTCAGCCCGATCGGGCTTTTATAGGCCAATCAGCGCCTGAAACGAGGCCTCGAAAAGGGCGTACGCCGCCTTTTCGAATTAATTCGAAAGGCCACCCGAAGCGCCTTCCCGAGAAGCGCTGCTTCGATTCCACTAAGGGTTAACATCGCCCTGGCTTAAAATGCGGGCTTCGCGCAATCCTTCATGGACTTCGCCGAAAGGCTTATCTTAGCCCCCTAAAAAGGCGCTGTTCGAGGGACATGCCAGTTTCGCGAAGTTTATTCAAAGAAGGGACTATGTCCCTAACTCCGCATACAGTTTAGCTCCGCTATAGCCAAATTTTCAATAAAAGCAAGCAAAAATTAGATAATCAAGAGATGAACTTTCATTGATTTAAAAGGAAGAGTACATTGATATTACATCAAAGTTGTGTTTCATACAACACACCCAGTTGCTTAACAAAGTCATTTGCGCAAAAAGCATACAAGTGGTTTTATCCGCTTCTAAGTCAAACCGACTGGACAAAGAAGGCCTTCCTCCTGCACAAGGCCGTAATCAGTGGTGCCGCAAGGACACGGTCATTATTCTCCACAAAAATGGCAGATCTTGCCAGGCCATTTTTGTTGAAGCCTGGTAATAAAAACCTATCGCCGCCAACACGATAGATCACGTATAATGGGAATCGGCAGTGATACCAGTGATCTAACGGGTGTGATGCCCGCTTTCCCGAAGTGGATCGTCCCCAAAGGCCACCAAAGTTGAAAGTCGGCAATGATGCCAGCGATCCCACAGGCGACGCCCACTATCTTGAAGCGGATCATCTCCGGTAAAAGCGGCAGCCAGCCTTACCTCAGAACGAATCACCTCGGATAAAAGGCTGCCAACAGCCTCTGGGACACGCACCCTGCGCCCCGAATTGTTCCTCCTGCTTAAAAGTAAAGCTTCAACCGGGGAAGCATAAGGCAATTTTATGGTTCCTTCCATCAAGTCACTGGACTGACAAACATAGCCCACTGCAAGGCAAATCAGAACAGATTAGCAACTAAGCACAGGAGAGGCTACAAAAGAACTAAGCCAAATCTTTTGGATCGAAGCGATCCAGTTTCAGTAAAGCAGAGGATAAGCCTCGCCTGCACAACACTGATGGGCTGGCTCAACAAACGACAAGTCCAAACCTCGCCTATATGGCTAGCCAGACTGACCCCGTGGGATACAGTCTTAGCTCCGCCTATATGGCAATACTGGCTCAACTATTGAAGAGACCAAGTTTCAAGTTCTGCCTGTACAGCGGACTTAATGTGCAGTGATCTTCCTTTGATCAAGTCAAAAATGATAGCTTCGCTGGGAAGCTATGCCAAAATCCTTCTCTGCAGATCAGTTAAATAGAGAACAAGGGAAGCTAATCCCTGAAGCAGCTGCTGAAGATGAATCAAGGGAGATGAATTCCCTAAAATCGGTGAAGTCGTTGAACGATCAAGACTTACCGGTCCTTGGCCGGATAATGATCAGAGTGGGCATTCCCACTAGTTCAGAGATCTGAGTATCTCTTTCAAACCAAGAGAAGAGAAGAGAGGCAAAGCACTTCTCTTCAGAGGACTTCAAGTGTCCTATTTATAGGCCCCATGGCCTGAGCGCTCCTGCCTCAAGCGTGGAAACACGAGCGCATTTAAGGCATTTACTGCGCCTTGAGAATAGGGACGGTTTCCCTTGGAAACGTGCAAATCGGAGAATATCTTCCCCGGTCAACGCAAGAGAAGGAGAAAATCTTCCTTGAAATTCGACACACGGCAGTTGGTCTCGGGAAAGCGACATGCGCTCCCAAGCGAAAATATCTTCAGAAGCCCAGATGCGGGGCTACTCGCATGCGGAGCTACCCAGACGCGAGTCTACATGATTCCTCGGCGAATCTACATTCCAAAGTAGGATTCAAAGCGAAGCTGAACTCAACCATCATGGCGACGTTCATACTCCACACACCACCGATCAAAGCAGTTCAAAGTATTTCAAAGTCTGAGCCATTGCAGACTTTCGAAAACTTTGAAGGGGGTCTTGTTGACACTTAAAAAAGATAAGATTCTTATTGGTCCGAACAATGTCTAAAACTTGTTGACATTTACAAAAGACAAGTGACAGACGAGCTGAAGACCAGTTTCCACCCATCTCCGAGGGACAAGGAAGCAACTTGGACTCCACTGATCCAGCATGCAGACAGTGAACCCGGATTGTTTCTAAACAGACCTCAGCAGGTCTAAGATGCTAGCACTTAGCATCACACGGGCCCAAAGAGATAGCCTCGCTTGAGAGGCTAATATCACTCGACTTCGCCTCGAATCCATCCAAAGCCTCGCCAAGAAGCTAACTCACAACTTCGCCACAGAGGACTTCCAACTCCGCCAAAGGGTTTCTTTCGGACTTCGCCAGAAACTGCTTCTAGCTCCGCTATGAGCTCAATGCGGACAGCTCCGCTATTGGTCTGCTATAGTCAACCTTTGACCAATCAAATCTCCAGATGAGATCGGATCCAATCAGATCAAATCCAATTAAGATCAAATCAGAGATCAAATTTGGCAGTTGATTGCCACAATCTCTTGACTCTTTTAAAACGAGTAAGAAAATCAGGGAAAATCCTCCAACGATATGGAAAGGATCAAAAAGATCAACCGACCTGCCAATTCTAGCTTCGCAGAAGCTGATCTTAGCCTCGCAGCAAGGCTACTTTCTGTATTCAAACAGATTCGATTCAATCTGTTTCTATATCTTCAAGGGACGATTATACCCTTGCTCTCCCTATAAAAAGCCCGCCAGGGGTACAAGGAGAAGAGATCGATCGATCAGAAAAAAGAGGACTCCACAAGCAGAGACTTCTTCATAACGCACCATGCGTTCTCGAATTCAGAGACCTTTTAGAGAATTGCTTTCTCTAGCCAGGGTGTTGATACCCTAACATCGTCCTTCTTCTCAAGGAATCTCCGGAACCAGGCGAGAAGGAATTCCTTATTGAAGGCGATTTTGAGAAGCAGCAAGAGGGTTCTACCAACCTTTTATTCTCTGATTCCCCGAACCAGGCGAGAAGGGAATCTCATCGCTCGCATCGTCAAAGGGACAAAGTGGTCGCGCGCTGACCAGACTCCTATCGACACACTTCTCCAGAATCTCTGAGGAGATCTACTTGTAATCTTTTTAAGAATACTTGTAATTTAGCTCCTCAAACTCTTTTTTTTTGTAAGTTTTCCCCCTTTGCAAACATAATGGAAAACATTTATATCTTATATTAACTTGGACTATATGCTACACCCGGTATTGTAATGCCTGACTGGTTACTTACTTAATACTGTTAACTAGTTATACATATTGGAATCCTATACTCTTGTACTCTTGTACTCCTAAACCCCTGTAACTTCTAAGCTCCTATATAATGTACTCTTGTTATTATATACTATAAATATATAATATAATAATAACTTTCATCGGGATGGGAAAAATTGATGGATACTGGTATGATGTCATATTTATAGTGGTCGTAGGACAGACGATTCATGTTGTGTATAATAATTCCCATCTGAAGATTGGTGTTGGGTGTAATATAGCTCCCAAGAAGAAGAAGAAATAGTAGTGGGCCATTGTCCCGGGCAGAGGCGGGACCCACTATAAATATGGTCAATCAATCTCTATCAATTTTCAATAATGACTTGTTTTACTCATATATGAATCTATGTGCGTTGGGATGGCAGGACACACACCAAGATGTATGAGTCAGACCAGTAAAAATAATAAAATATTAGTATAATAATTCATCGGTGTTTTATAAGATTTCTTGTTGTTTTACAATCCGAGTTGTATCTGATTATGGTAACATGAGGTATAAGGTATATATATGAGGGTTTTCTTATTAGGATTATTCCCTCAACGCACCAATCTAATGAAGCCATAACGGAGCTTGCACAACTGGTTTTGCCCGTATTTGCATTTCATCAGATTTCATATTTCAAATTTTAAGTCAGACACATTTAATACGCCTCACGTGGTCTGCGTCAGCAGGTTCTGACCCACTTCAAAAGGATAATACATGGATTATGAAAATATTTCGTACCCTATATTACCTTTTTGTGGGACACGGGGAAAGCATGTGGATAAAAGGATCAAAGGGGTTTTCTATATAAGAAAAAGTGTTTTTTGACAAGGGAATCTTTTCTCAGGAGGGTGAAAATAAATTTCCTTTTATTCCTACTACTATTAAGGCTGACATCTGGTCGAGTATGCATACCACTATACTTGGACCCGGAATCGGACTCGGACCTGGACGTGGTCCCAAATCCCTTACGGGTACTTTTTGACCCATGCCAGACCCTATTATGAATGAGTTTATGTAGACTGTCTAAAAAAATCATTAAGAGAGAAGTCCTCAAGACGCGGGCCTCACTCCAATGCGAAGGTCGCGTTTCAACTAACATGCGATCCTCGCGACCATGGGCAAACGCAGATTTCAAAACGCGGGTCTGAGCAACTCCACGCCTCGCGTCTCACGCATGTCTGAGCAACTCCATGTCTCACATCTCACGCATGTCTGAGCAACTTCGCGTCTCGTGCCCTATGCGAGTCTGAGCAATTCCACGTCTCGCGTCTCACACGGATTTGAGTAACTTCACATCTCATGTGTGTCTTACGTCTCATGCGGGTTTAAGCAACTTCGTGTCTCGTGTCTCACGCGGGTCTGAGCAACTCCGCATTCTGACTGAGACGCGAACTCTGAGTACCGCGTCTATACAACAACGCGAGGTCCGCGTCTACCACGAGACCCACATTTCTCTTTAACTGACCCTTATTACTAGGCCAATTAACTCCCCACATAATGTGACAGTTAATCTGCAGTATGGAGGGATTCTAGGGGATGATTATACCCCTATGACCCCCTATAAATAGCCTCAAGAGGTATAGGAGTGAGGGGCCCTTTTGAGATTTTGGAGCAGAGAATTCTCAAGCTAAATTTTTTTTTCTTTTAAACCACAGAGGTTCAGAGAGAGAAAATAAAAAATTAGTGGACTCTAAACACTTAGTGTATTAAAAATAGAGTTCCTTTCTGGTTACTTTTTGAGAGCACCCCGGAAAAAAGTTTGTCGTTCAGCCGGTCATTGGAGAACAAAAATCACTCTCCATCGTCACATCAAAAACCCAATCCTAAATAAAGGGGAGATCTAGATATTCTCTCCTCTTTTATAATCAAAATTATTCCGTTGTGATCTTTCATCTACTCAAAGAAACTTTACTTCACATTATCTTTCTGACCAAACAAAAGATGGCGACTCCACTGGGGAATTCATTCTCTACTGATGAGAATGTCGTGGCGCAAGCTAATGTCAGTTTCTCGAGAAGATGGTGGAATCCCTCGTTATGAATTCAAACAAGAAAAGTTCGAGGAATTCCTTTCCTCAAACTCCACTAACCCTCAGACAACGCGACAGTACCGCAAAGTCTTTTCGGAGGCTCGCTCTCGAATCTCTTCAGAGATTTCTTCAAAAGTGGCTCGCACTTCTGCTCACAGCGCAAGTAGTGCCACTTCTAATGAGGTTCTGAAAACCCTCGTGCAGCCCACGCAGCCCACGTCAACGTCTCTCAAGGGACCTTTAAGGCTAATGCGTCGGCACACGATCAAAGTGAATGTGAAGATCAATTCCGCCATCCCTCTTCTCTCTAAACTCTGCAATTTACTGATACTGTGACATATACATCTAGGGTCAGGATTACATTTCCCGTCAGCCCCCGCCACCTCCCCACGCATTCTCTTCTTCCTCCCTGCCCTTCCCTAATGCCCCATCTCTTCTTTGATCTAGCTCTCTCTATTTTTTCTTACTTTGTGTGCTAGTTGAAGATAAAATTGTCTTTTAACCGTTTAATAGTTTGTGGTAGTTTCTTACAAAAGCCAAAGTTAGTGAGTACATTTTGCAAAAATGAAAGAGTAATGATGGTTGGACCCTGGGCCTATAGACCCCATGACTTGGCAAGCTAATGTGGCAAGTGACATGGATAGAACTACACAACTTATGTGGCAAGAGCATTTTCCCCTTCCTTCTTTCTTATTTTTTAGGCTTATTTTCTTATTACCCCCTTTAACTTATACGATTTTCTCAGAATACTCTCATCAACTTCTGAAATTCTACTATTTCCCTTGAACTATCCTTAAAATTCTCAAAACTCCTTCCGTTAAGTCACCGTTATAATGTTAGTCACGTGGCTTGTACGTGATATTTTTATGAACAAAATACCTTTACTTGAATACGAGTTTAGCCCTTGATTTTATGTTTTTTAAGTTAAAAACTCCCAATTCTTCTTTCTTTCTGTTCTTCTTCTTCATATGTGGTTATGATCAACCCTCTTCGCCTTCTTCTTCCTCCTCCAATTATTGTCTCTTGGACCACGTCGGTCGGTGAACAAAGCCATCTCCTCCATCTTTGAATGGCAAAAAATCCTGGCGAACTCATCGGTGTTGAGCAGCTCCATTATCCATGGTGGTTGACGAGCAAGTTCCATCCATCCATCGTAATGGATGATGGGTTTAGGTTGCATATATTGTATTATCCAATTTGTCAAATTCTTGTTCTAATTAAATCTTGTACTAACATGATGTAATTTTTCTAAATGTTTTTTGTATTTTAGATGTGTATTTGATTATTACTGTACCTATCCTCTTTTGTAAGTCTTTGTTTTTTGTTGTAATTTGTGATTTAGCAAACTGAATAAATTTTATTTTTAGTTCATTATTGAGAGTTTGTTGATTCGAGTTTCAAAGGAAGTTGAATTTGCAGTGACAAACGTATCAGCTTAATGTTTAGCTTAACAGTTTCAAAACACAATGCCGGCAAATTAGAAATCTTCTTTGAGGTTTTCAAACATTTCCATGAAGAGATTAGTACAAAAACTTATTCAAATATTAGCACAAACAAAAACTCTCAAAAGAACTGAAACAACTCTTATGGATGTATTGGTTTAACACAAATTTTTAGCTTTAGACTTAGTCTTTCTCAAATAGAGGGAAAAAAAAGAAAAAAAAAATATGAGATTTGATCTCAGGCTATTCTTTGAAAATGGACGACTATGCCTCTGTTTAAAGTTTAACAGGTTCAATAAAATTGATCCTTATCACAAGAAGATGGCTTTGTCTCTGTAATCCATTTCTATTACATTTTGAACTTCATTCTTAACTGCAAAGCAGCAGCCGTCGTCGCCACCGTCACCGTCACCGGCCGCGGCCGCGACATCACCAACATCATTTGTCCCGGTGGCGGGAACCCCACCTGCCATGAGTTGGGGTTTTAAGATTAAAAAAATAGCACATTTTGATTTTCTTTTTCCTATGAGGGGAGGATAGTAATGTAACTTTACTCACGCCGTTAACGATGTTTTGAGATAAAATGATAAACAAATAGTTCAAGGAAGTATAGTAGGATTTCAGAAGTAAAGAAGGGTATTTTGATAAAACGTAAAAGTTGAAGGGGTGTTAAGAAATTTAGCCTATTTTTTAACCTAATCTCTCAAACCGGAGCAGCGCCTTTTCCTCTCGATCTTGTTCGCTCGCTTAGCTTGAATCCATGTAGATTGGCGGCCCTCCTTCCTCCTGCTCTAGTGTCATACCCTGCTTCCCAAAAATACGTGAAAACGGAGTCGCGACGAGAGTTGGCGACGTATATTCGCGAGGAAAATACCCCACGCATATATGCTAAGCCTAAAGTAACCCAGAACAAGCTATAAATATCTACCATAATGGATCAATCTCGCTGCAATACTACATATAAATGTCCACACATGATACCAGATGAATAAAAGAATGAAGCAAATACTGATTCTAATGCACATAATCATTGAAACAACAAGAATAAAGAATAGCAAGAAAGATACCGAAACTGGAGAATCGAGCAAAGAGAACTCTAAGCTCCTCTAGATGCCTGTGATCCTCTCCCAATATCTAATCAGTAATAAATAGTCATAGATTTGGATATGCAAATTTAGGGAGTCAGAACTCCAAGTGAATGTGCAAGAATAAACTAGAAAGTGCATGTGCTTAATAACATTTGAGCAGATAAAGAAAATGTATATACTGGAATAAAAATGGCACAAATAAAGTAAATAAATAATAATGTGGATAACACACAGTAGAGTATGTGTCTAGTCAGATATCCAGTCAGGTGTCTATCACAATCTCTATATATATCAGGCGAGTAGAGTCAATCAGTACAAGAATCAGATGTCCAAACAGGACAGGTATATCATCGAGTGTAACATCCCAATTTTTATTTCATTTCCTAAAGAATATTTTAATCCTCAGCCTTGAGATAATGCAGGATAATTGAAACCGATAACTATAATGTTTGAATTACTTTAATCATGAATTAGTGTGGCAGAACGCCGATCTTGATTTATACCATGATGATTTATTCGGTTATCTATATAATTAAATTTTCTGAGGACCAAGTGAAAAATTGGTGTAAATGAATCTTCACAAATATGTGACATGTAAATATATCAATGATTAATGTAAGGGATAACCATGTAGGTATAATGTGTCACATATTCAAATACACAAAAGTTTCATACATGGTATATACATACTCCACTAATCATACCCATTATTTTTAATCTAAGTACAAGTTAGTGGAGGGGGGTAGGTGAGCATGGAAGGAATTGATGAGGGGCTAGGATGCCCTTGATTTGTGCAAGGATACTTGGAGAGAAATGAAAATGAGAGTGTGGCAAACTTGTAATTATGGCTGAATTGAGATCTCTAATTTTCAGCCCAACTTTTCATCTCTCATTCTCTTCAATCTCTCAAACTCCCCATTGTTAAAACCCTAAAACCCATCCTCTCCTCTTGGTGAACTCTCAAATTTATCTTCCTCACTTTCCTTCTTTCTTTACCTTCAAGTGAGAGAGAGAAAGAACAAGATGAAACACCTGGCCAGGGAGGGAGGGCACGACCAGCCAGTGCCGGCCGCGGCGCCCTGGCCGCCGGCGGTGGTGCCCAGCAAGGGGGAGATCGAGGGAGGAGGAAAGGGAGTTTCTCTTAGAGAAAATCTAAGTTTTTGGGGGTGAAATTCAGCCCTAGATCTGATTTTTAGAGGCGATTTTATCTAATACTTTGATAAATTTCTGATTTAATTTTAACAGAGAATTAATATATAAAATAGCTTTAAACTTCAAGAATATTGATGAATCTAGTACTAGAAGGTAACTTGATGTTCTCTTGAATAGGATCATTGTTCGGGATCATGTGGAAGCTAAGATTTGTGAAGAAATCTCCGAAAGAAGATGAGAACTTGATTAGGTAAGATTATTAATAAAATTAGAAGAATGTTGTGAACGAGAATATCCTAATAGACTATGACTATGTAATATTACTCTACTAGTAAGATTTAGGGTTGGGTAATGGACTCCATGAAGGGTGTTAATTAGAAACATTTCATTGTGCTAGAAACCGTGTAATAGAAATAATAATAATTTCTCAAATGGGTAAGAGGCTAGTAGTGAGTAATTGTGAAATGTTTCTCTTCTACGAAAAACATTGTAGTTGTAATTCACTTGATATTCATCTAAGATTTGTATATGTGATGTTGATTTCTACTATTATCAAAATAGAGGGATTGGCATGATGGTGTCCGATGTGGTTATTCGAAAAAGAAACACGAGGCGATGCTCAATACGAACCCCTTATAGAACGCTCAACTTGAAGGTGAGTGGGGTTTTTAATAAGTTGGATTGCATTATACAATAATTGCAAATATAATTTCTGATAAATAATAACTTATTTAATATAGCATCTTGGAACATGGTGTACAATGACAATGATATGTACATTACTGAAGAGAAGTCATTATGATTGACATGAACATGATGGGTGTATGTTACTTGATTTATGTACATAATATATATGGGTGACATGTTTTGGTTAAAACATTTGTGTGAATATTACTATAAGAATACAAGGTAACAGGTAAACACTAATTGAGAGTATCATCCCATATATGAAATGATGTGCATAATATATGAATCATATGAAATTGGATGTGCTGATATTGTGCGTATATATATATATATGTATATATATACTATGTAATGGTGGAAGGGACCCGTATTGCACGGGCGGAGTGCGAAGACGGTGCTATATAAATATATCTGGAGAAAGGGACCGGTACGGCACAGGAGGAGGGGGAAGACGGGGTACCTATCATATATCAAGAGGAAGGGACCCGTATTGCACGGGCGGAGTGCGAAGACGGTGCTACGATATACATATATGTGCAACTTTACAAATGATTGAGAATGAATGGCTATGTGTGATATGTGTGTGTGTGTGACACTAAGGGTATGTTGGATGTGTTGTTGTATATGGTATTGGAGACATCTGATACCGGTCATGTGTGCACCTATCAGTATCAATTGAAGAATAGCTGAAAGTAAATACACAATCAAGTAGAAGCATTCATTTATCACATATTTCATGTACCACATGCATCGTATTTTCATGTATCATGTATACTACACATCGTTAATGTCATGCTATAATTATGAATGAGATTAACTCCACTCACTGAGCCGTTGAGCTCACCCCCCCCACAGCTTCATGTTTTTCAAGGCAAGCCAGGGATAAATAGCAGCTAAAGGCAAGAGTAGAACACTGAAAGGGTTCAAAGCATTTATTGTGCGGGCCTACCAAGCTTTTATAATGACGTATAATTGAGTATTTTATTATATGTATGTACATAGAGTTGATATTATAGTTAGACTGAATAGTTGCATATGTGTGATTTAGTTCGATGATGTATATATGTAGACCTATGTATAAGTTCTATATGAATATTATCTTGAGTTGGCTTGGGTTAGACGGTGACACCGAGGAGAATATTCCCAAGTAAGTGTTTGATTTGTTATTTTGAGTTGTATCCACATGATGAATTTGAGAGAATATAAGTAGGCGATGTCACGCCGAAATTGTGATATAAACTGTGTGGGAGATTGTATATAGATATACGATTGATGAGAATTTTAGAATTATATGTATCAATGTATCAAAGTAGACTCCGTGTTTAAAAGAAAGTGCTGCCGAAATAATCAAGGATTTGGAGATGATTATGTTAATCTGTTGATCAATATGGATGTTTATGTATATTGAGATCATAAGAAATCTGAGACCGTTACAATTGGTATCAGAGCAAAGGTTTAGGAATGAGGAGTAGAGCTGAAATATAGGGCCTAGAAAAGTATAGGCGTAAGAATGTGACCTAAAATTGTTATTTCTATATCAGGATTGATCTATAGGATTGATATGTATGTATGTGTGTATTGTTTGAATGATTGTGTGACTGTATATGAGTAATTCTAAGGGGCGGTAGTTAGTTCTGACGTGTATGATTGATGATTGTTATACATATTTGCATATTTTACCACTTCCATACCATGCATATTGTATATAAAAATGTGATTTTTAATCCTTTTCTCTCTATTTTTGCAGATCCACAACTTAAAAGAGAAAAAGCCCAAAAATCTCTTTAAATTAGTAATAATTAAAGAGATTAATTCAAAGCCCAAAAGAGCCCAAGATTTGAATCTAGAATCAGGAGAGATCCGCGCGTCAACTCGATCTTCCAGAAGGCCATGTGGATAACAACCTCGCAACTAACTCACAACAGAAAATCTGGCCTCAACGGCCCAGATTTTGCCGCCAAATCTGGGATTTTCCCGCGTATCTGCGGCAGTTAGGAGGTTGTTAGAGCCCAGATTTTGCGGCAACGGCCAGGGCTCTAGATCCTTCTCACTGAGGGCTATAAATAGAGGACCAGGGTCTGCATGAAAAAACAGAGAAGAAAGAGGAGAGAACTAGGGAAACTCTTGTATTTTGTTTTAGTCTTCTCCTAGGTTTTAGTCTCCATCTTCTTCCTCCTAGAGATTTTGTCAAAGAGAGAGAGTGAGTGCTATTGAAAGCTTGTAATCAAGGAGGTGACATCACTTGTAACAAGGGTTAATCAAAGCTTCGTCTTCTCTTTGCAAGTTCTAGTACGTTTTACTTTGCATTGCTTTACTTACTTTGCTTTCTTGCATTTTCATTGCTTTACTTCTCTTTGCTTTACATCATGAAGTGTTGCTTTGTTACTTGTGTAATGGATAGCTAAATTTCTATTGCATGGCTAGCTAACAACTTACATAGCTAACTTCTATCTCTTTGAATGATTGCTTATCTTTATACTTGCATTGTGAGAGTTTCTTTTACTTACCAAGGAAGTAGAGTTGCTTTCCCTTGGTGAATGCTTGTTCAAACTCCATATGACTCATGTGTGCCTCATTTAGAGCCTTGTCTATAACAAGAGCCTTGATGGAACATGGAGATGGATCACCAAACATGTGCTACTTGTAGAACAACTTCTTTACTTCAAGATAATTTGTTGTTATGTCTTGAATGTTCAAATGGATGTTGATTCTTCTAACTTAGCATCCCTTGAGTACCAATCCTAGAGTTCATCATTGAAAATCTATCTAGAGAGCCAATGAATCAATATGAGGCTTCAAGCTAAGAACAAGAGAACACTCATCTTCAAAACGGTAAAGTACTTGAACAAACAAGCAAAGTAATCTCTATTGCCAATGAATCAACATGAGGCAATCAAGCATCACCATTGAGTATAGTAAGTTAGCGAAGCAAAGTTAGCTAGCCATGTACTTTCTCATCTAAAGTCTTCCAAACATTTTCTTTACTAGCTTCTTTTCTCTTGGTAAAACACTTTACTAAAGTTCTTTTGATTTCTTTTCCATCATGCACAAATCAACCACTTCTTCTATTTTCTTTTCCATGTTTCTTGCATTTGTGTAAATAACAAAGAAGAATCTTCGTTTTCATTTCTTCACTCCGAACCGTAAAACTTCCAACGTGAGCTCTCCTCGAGGATCGACCCGGTATAGCCATTGCTATAGCGGAGATTGGAAAGGATATATTAACCATCTTAAATACATTGTGAAGTGATCCAAGCACCGAGGTTGACTCTAAACTTTTCCTCTTTCATTGAATATTTGTGCAATAACTTCACACTATCCTTTCTTAATCAAATTTTTGGCGCCGTTGCCGGGGAGAGCAACGGTTTTTGATTTTAAGTGAAGAACTAAACGAATTTTCTTCTCTGTTGCAGGTTATAGGTTGAAGAAACAGGAAATTTGCATTGCAGAAACATATAAGTGGACCTGGGCCTCTGCTCTCGAAAGCAGAGACCAGGATCCCTCTGAATTGCCGCAAATTCTGGGTTTTTGCCGCAGAATTGCGGCAAGGAGGAGTTGACTACTGACCACTTTTCTGCAGGGCTTGCTTCTCTGCATAATACAGCTGTTGCAATACATAAAATCTTGTATGCTTCACCTTATATCTGCTAATCAACAGTAAAAAATTTGTTGCAAAGTTAAAAAAATTGTTTAGACATTTGCATTCTAGGCACGTGTCTTTCAATTCCTTTACATTTACTGTTGAAGAGTGCTGGAGGCAAGGTACGTAAGCATAGCATATAGACTAGGACTCACTCTTTGTTTGATTTAATTAAGCTTTGAGTGAACCTTGTTTGTTATATCGTACACTTGCACAAATCAACTTTAAGGGCATTACCCATAAAAAAGATAAGGTGGGGATTTTATTACCCTTTCCTTAGCCCACAAATCATTTTCCCAAGCACTCACAATCCCAAGCTTCTAAATAAAAATTGCTAGACGCTGGCCCTAGGGACATCCGGACTCACTTAGGAGATTATCCTAAGGGGGAAAAGTGTTGGAAAGTGACTTTTGTAAAATCAGTGTCTAGGAAAGGGGTTGAGGGCCGAAAGCCCGAAGGTTGCTGGTTACTTAATTAAGGAACGTCTCTGACGGAAAACCTCCCACCAACCTTGACCTTCCCTGGCTGATTTGCTTATAGTCAAAGTCTACACCAAACCTCCTGTGGACAATCTAAAGTTAGGAGTCGTCTAGGTCCAGGAAACCAAGAAAGCTTGGATTGATTTTTTCTTTTTCTTGTTTGTTATTTTTCATTTTTCGCCTGTGTGATCGGTGCACGTTGATTGTGTAATTGTATGCAAGAGTGGTATCGAGATCCGAATTCTGCTAGGCTTGTGAGAGTTTCTACACTAGCACATACACCTCCACTCGACACAATTCCAGTCATGACCAACAACGTTTCGTTGCAAGACAAGTTCTATCCTATTCGCACATCACTTCCATCTTGCATTCTCCTCCCAAACACAAATGGAAGTAACTTTGAGTTAAAGCCCCAGTTCATAAACACACTTCCACGATTCCATGGCCTTGAATCTGAGGATGCGTACTTCTTCATCTGAGAGTTTGAAGAAGTATGCCTTATGATGAGAATTTTCCAGTTAACCGAGGATGCTGTCAGACTTAGGTTTATACCTTTCGCACTTAAGGATATTGCTAAGAAGTGGCTTTATAATCTCCCAGTCAGCTCAATTTCTTCTTGGGATGATTTCGTTAAGGTCTTTCTTAAAAAGTTTTATCCTATCCATAAGACAGCCATTATGAGGAAGAATATAATGCAATTCAAACAAGAAGCAAATGAACCGTTTTGGAAGTACTTTGAGCGCTTCAAAGACCTAGTAGCCCTGTGTCCCCATCACGGTATAGAAAAATGGCGCCAGTGCCAGATTATCTATGATGGGCTTGATTATCAGACTAAGACGCTCCTTGAAACTATGTGTCAAGGAGAATTCTTAAAGAAGGATGAAGATCAGGGTTGGGATCTTTTTGAAGCCCTAGCTGAAAAGACAGTCCAGTGGGAGTCATGTACTGAGAAACCCACACCCACAACTTCCAGAACAGGTTTACACTCCATAGAATCCTCAATAGCTGCAGAAGCTAAAATAACCCAATTGATGAAGAGGATTGAGTTGCTAGAGTCCAGGGAAAATTCTGCTGTTAATCAGGTCAACCCATCACCTGTGGTAAACCCGGGTTGTACCTACTGCCATGATCTGAATCATCTGTTTGAGGAGTGTCCAGTTTATCAAACTCAAATGTTTCAGGAGAGTATGAATGCCGCGTACACCAGACCCACTTACACTCCTTACTCCAAAACCTATAATCCGGGATGGCGTAACCATCCTAATTTTTCTTGGAGTCAGTCTGGTCCTGAGCAGCAGAGACAACCATTTCCACAACAATACCCTGCTCAGTTTCATCCACCGACTTACCACCAGAACCCACCAAATATCCATTCATACCAGAGTCCACCAAGATTCCAGTCATATCAAAATCCTGCGCCTTACCAAGCAAATTTTCAGCCCCAGTATCAACATCATCCACCACCCAATCCTTCAGACAAGAGACTTTCTGATTTGGAGAAAATGATAGAGACCTTATCTAAGACCCAAGCTTCAATGATGAACAATCAGCAGCAGGACATGAACAAATTGCAAATCCAGATAGGTCAGTTGGCTAATTCTCTGGCTGAAAGACAAAAAGGAATGTTACCTAGCCAACCAGTGCCAAATCCCAAAGCTCATTTTTCCCTGCACGAAGTTGAAGACTTGGGCCCCAGCCAATGCCAAGCTATTCAAATCCTTAGATCTGGGAAGCATGTAGATAATAAGGTTTCAAATCAGTCTCCCAAACCTGTGTCAAAACCACCACCTTCTGTACCAATCCAGCCCATGCAAGATAGTCCTTCTTCAAGCACACAACCATCCACTTCCCAGTCTAAAGGAAAAGAGAAAGTTGATGAGCAAACATACAAGCCTGTTGTCCCATTCCCAAATAGGCTCACAAATCATAAGATGAATGCTCACATGGAGAAGATAAGAGAGATATTCAACCAAGTTCAAATCAATGTCCCTCTCCTTGATGCTATTCAACAAGTCCCATCCTACGCCAAGTTTCTAAAAGAAATGCGTACCAAAAAGAGAAAAGCAAATGTCCCTAAAAAAGTCTTTTTGGCTTCCAACATAAGTGAACTGCTCAATGGTCCAATCCCTGTGAAATACAAAGATCCAGGGAGCCCAACCATTTCTTGCATCATAGGGCAGACCACCATAAATAGGGCTTTACTAGACTTGGGCGCGAGCATCAATCTTCTCCCTTTTCCGTGTATCAGCAATTAGGGTTAGGCAACCTTCGCCCGACCCAAATGACGATATAGTTGGCTGACCGCTCTGTAAAGATTCCCAAGGGGGAGATTACAGATGTGTTAATACGGGTCGGGGAATTCATTTACCCCGTAGACTTTGTTGTTCTTGAAACACAACCCGTACAAAATCACAGAGCACAGACACCTGTCATTCTCGGACGACCTTTCTTAGCCACCGCAAATGCGATCATCAACTGTAGAAATGGATCGATGCGGCTAACTTTCGGAGATATGACGAAAGAGGTGAATGTTTTCCATCTGGAAAAGCAGCCAAGGGATTTGGACAATGACTCTTTCGAAGTAAACTTGATAGAGGGATTAACTAGTGAACATATTGAGGAGGTTGAGTATGAGTCTGAAGAGGAATTTGAGTTGGAGTCTGATGACTTCAACCTTAATCAGATTGTTGAATCAAATGTTGAAAGGACCACTAATTCCATCCCTATTCTTCCCTTGCACCATGAACAACCAGTGATAGATCCTGTCCCTTCTGCTGAGCTTAAGGTTCTTCCCGACCATCTCAAATACAAATACTTGGATGAGAAGGAATCCTTTCCTGTAATAATTGCATCCAATCTCACTGAACAACAAGAAGAGGATCTCCTTTCTGTGTTAAGGAAAATAGAGAAGCCATTGGTTGGACCATGGCTGATATCAAGGGGATTAGTCCTTCCATTGTTCAACATAGGATTCATTTGACGGAAGATGCCAAGCCTAAACGAGACCCACAGCGTAGACTTAACCCAATTATGCAAGAAGCTGTTAGATCTGAGATTTTGAAACTATTAGACAATGGGATTATCTATCCCATATCCGATAGTCAATGGGTAAGTCCAGTTCATGCTGTGCCTAAGAAAGCTGGATTTACTGTGGTGGAAAATGAGAATAAAGAATTGATACAAACACGTCTTCCAACGAAGATTCGAGTTTGTATTGATTACAGGAAACTGAACACTGCCACACGTAAAGACCACTTTCCACTTCCTTTCATTGATCAAATGATGGAGAGATTGGCGGGACACGAGTATTACTGTTTCCTGGATGGATATTCAGGATATAATCAAATCCCGATCGCTCCCGAGGACCAAGATAAGACTACCTTCACCTGTCCTTTTGGAACATTTGCTTACCGAAGGATGCCCTTCAGTTTATGCAATGCTCCTGCAACGTTTCAACGTTGCATGTTAAGCCTTTTTTCGGACATGGTGGAGAAATTTTTGGAAATTTTCATGGATGATTTTTCGATTTATGGGGATTCCTTTGAGCAATGCTTGTACCATTTGAAGTTAGTGTTACAACGCTGTATGGAGAAAAATTTAACACTTAATTAGGAAAAGTGTCACTTTATGGTCAAGCAAGGAATCGTACTTGGGCACAAGGTATCACGTATGGGAATTGAGGTGGACAAGTCTAAAGTGGAAGTCATATCAAAGCTCACTAAACCAACATGCTTAAAGGACATTAGATCATTCTTAGGGCACGCCAGCTTCTATAGGAGATTTATTTAAGGGTTTAGCAACATTGCAAGACCCTTGACAAATCTCTTAGGAAAGGATGTACCCTTTATATTTGATGAGGAATGTCAAAAATCATGGAAGGAGCTTAAGAATAGACTTGTCTCAGCACCGATCATCTCTGCACCAGATTGGACCAAGCCTTTTGAGATTATGTGTGATGCCTCTGACTTTGCTATAGGCGCCGTTTTAGGACAGCGTATTGATAATAGGCAACACGTAATCTATTATGCTAGCAGAACGCTGAATGATGCCCAACTCAATTATACAACTACTGAAAAGGAATTTTTAGCGGTTGTCTTTGCGTTGGAGAAGTTTCGCCAATATCTGCTAGGGTCCAGGACAATTATTTTTACTGATCACTCCGCCCTAAAGTACTTAATGCAAAAGAAAGATGCTAAGGCAAGACTTATTCGATGGATACTTCTTTTGCAAGAGTTTGATTTGGAGATTAAAGACAAAAAGGGCGTTGAGAATGTGGTAGCTGATCACTTGTCGAGAATCCCAAATGCACCTGAAGAGAGAATACCGATTAATGATGATTTTCCTGACGAGCATATTTTTGAGATGTGTGGAGAGCCCTGGTATGCTGACATAGTGAATTACCTTGCTACCAGGCAAATACCTTCTCATTGGTCAGGCCAGGAAAAACACCGTTTCATGCGTCAAATGCGGTTCTTCTTTTGGGATGAACCGTATTTATTCAAATATTGTCCTGACCAAATCATACGTAGGTGCCTTCCTGAGGATGAACATCAGAGTGTTTTGACATTTTGTCACAAGTTAGCTTGCGGTGGACATTTTGGTCCACGGAAAACTGCTAAGAAAGTGCTTCAGAGTGGATTCTACTGGCCCACTCTCTTTAAGGATGCATATACTTTTTGCAAGCTATGTGATAAGTGTCAAATGACGGGTCGTATCACACAGAGAGATATGATGCCCCTCACACCCATCTTGGAAGTCGAAATTTTTGACTTATGGGGCATCGACTTTATGGGACCCTTTCCTCTGTCCTATGGTAACCAATACATATTGGTAGCCTTAGATTATGTTTCCAAATGGGCTGAAGCAATTCCAACAAGGATAAATGACAACCATGTTGTTATCAAGTTTTTACGAGAAAACATCATCTCTCGCTTCGGAGCCCCCCGTGCGATAATAAGCGACAATGGGAGTCATTTTTGTAATAGGGCTTTTGAAGTCTTGATGCGTAAATACTTTATTACTCACAAATTATCCACGGCTTACCATCTTCAAACCAATGGGCAAGTTGAAGTCACGAATAGACAAATAAAACTCATCTTGGAGAAAACTGTAGGACAGAACCGTAAGGATTGGTCCATCAAACTCACTGATGCCTTATGGGCATACAGGATCGCTTACAAGACTGTCCTCGGTATGTCTCCATATCGAGTTGTATTTGGAAAACCTTGTCACTTGCCTGTTGAATTAGAACACCGAGCAATGTGGGCTTTAAAGCAGCTAAACTTGGATTTGGATAAAGCCGGTGCTTTAAGGAAGTTGCAGATATCCGAGCTTGAAGAGTTAAGAAACGAAGTATATGACAATGCTCGGATCACGAAACACAGAACCAAGCTTTTTCACGATAAATTCATTCACCGGAAAATTTTGTCGTAGGACAAAAGGTTCTGTTGTATAATTCCCGACTCCACCTTTTCCCTGGTAAATTGAGAACCAGGTGGTCAGGGCCATTCATTGTTCAAAATGTCTTCTCACATGGTGCGATTGAGATTCTTGACCCGAATAATGACAACAAATTCACTGTGAACGGCCAACGTTTAAAGCCATTCCTTACCACCGATTCCGTGTCACACGAAGTCATGAATTGGGTCTTTTTGACCCAGTTTATCTGTGACCATTCCATCTGTATAGTTTCCCGAGTTTTTCCCTGCATATCATTTTGGGACCATTTTTTGTAAATAAAATTTTGTAAATATAAAAAAATATATATGCATATAAGATGAGCCCCAATTCTGGAGGCAGGACCCCCCAACTGAGTCACGAACCTTCATGTCCACCATATGGAAGGGCATGAAGAAAATCTTTAGGGGACAAGTGAGGCTGAGAAAGAAGGTAGAGGAGCAATCCTCTCGGCTAGGTAGTCTGGAGGCAGCGTTGAGGAGATCACAGTCGGCTGGACCTAGCACCACCACGGGTCCAAAGCGACAGAGGGAGTAGCTTTATCCTTTACCTATTTCATGCATCATTTCATCTTTCATACATTGAGGACAATGCATGAGATAGGTATGGGGGGGTAGCTTCTAACATAGGATTTTTCATTTTCTTTTTAGGTCTTTTATTTTCTTTTAGATTTTACCTTTCTTATGGATTTTCTACTTTCTTTTAGATTTTACTTTTTCTTTTAGAAAAATAAAAAACATAAAAAATAAATAAAAAAAAGGGAAATTCTTGATCCATGTTTAAAGTATCAAACTTGAAATTTAAGGATTAAGGAAGCTCTTAACTAAGATTTCTAATTATAAGTTGAAAAGAGGAGTTTTGTTAGATTTTTAGGTTAAGTAATAAAGGATTAGAAAAATTACTAGATTTTAATTCTTTCTTTAGGATATATACATTAAACATATTGAAGGATTAATCAAGGACTTTGTGATTTTATTTACATATATATATATATAATAAAAATATATATATATAAAAAAAAGAAAAGAAAAAAAATGTACATAAATAAATAATAAATACTTAGCCACTGATTAAGCTGGTTAGTCGTGCCTCAAGAAGCATTGCCGATCACGCCTAAAGGTGGTTAAGTCCTTAAATTCCTTCGTGGCCTTTTTTACTTGAGTCATCGAACCTGAGGGATGTTTTCTCATCTGGTGCCCTAAGACCATCTGGTTTGGGAGTATCGGTAAGAGACTCGCTACAAGGGTAAACTAGAAAGCCTAAGGATGCTAAGGAAATGTAAATAAATAAACATTGTATATTAAAAAATATATATATATATTATATATAAGTAAACAAATGAACTTAGTCTAAGAAAGATCCTTCATATTTATAGATGTATATATCCTAGGATTGATGCAAAATCCGATTTTTGATCTTTTCCCTAAAATCTTAACCTAAGTTGAAAACAAAACTCCAAATAGACACTTATAAGAGGAATGAAAAGTTTAGAGTAACCTGAAGCCTATAGCTCAAGTTAGAATCTTTAAAACATGGATCAAAATTTTCACTAACCCTTTTTATTTTTCTTTCTGGATTTTGTGGGTGTAATCCGCTGAAAACCCTCAGGAGACAACACTCCTCCTCTAGGGTAACCTAGAGGTTTAACGGCTTGTTGCACATGCTCAGTGCAATCGTGTCACCTACGAAAGTGGTGTAATAAATTAGTTAGGATTTTCTTTCTTTTTCTTTCTTTTTTGCTCGAGGACGAGTAAAAGCTAGGTATGGGGGTGTGATTGTTATACATATTTGCATATTTTACCACTTCCATACCATGCATATTGTATATAAAAATGTGATTTTTAATCATTTTCTCTCTATTTTTGCAGATCCACAACTTAAAAGAGAAAAAGCCCAAAAATCTCTTTAAATTAGTAATAATTAAAGAGATTAATTCAAAGCCCAAAAGAGCCCAAGATTTGAATCTAGAATCAGGAGAGATCCGCGCGCCAACTCGATCTTCCAGAAGGCCACGTGGATAACAACCTCGCAACTAACTCACAACAGAAAATCTGGCCTCAACGGCCCATATTTTGCCGCCAAATCTGGGATTTTCCCGCGTATCTGCGGCAGTTAGGAGGTTGTTAGAGCCCAGATTTTGCGGCAACGGCCAGGGCTCTAGATCCTTCTCACTGAGGGCTATAAATAGAGGACCAGGGTCTGCATGAAAAAACAGAGAAGAAAGAGGAGAGAACTAGGGAAACTCTTGTATTTTGTTTTAGTCTTCTCCTAGGTTTTAGTCTCCATCTTCTTCCTCCTAGAGATTTTGTCAAAGAGAGAGAGTGAGTGCTATTGAAAGCTTGTAATCAAGGAGGTGACATCACTTGTAACAAGGGTTAATCAAAGCTTCGTCTTCTCTTTGCAAGTTCTAGTACGTTTTACTTTGCATTGCTTTACTTACTTTGCTTTCTTGCATTTTCATTGCTTTACTTCTCTTTGCTTTACATCATGAAGTGTTGCTTTGTTACTTGTGTAATGGATAGCTAAATTTCTATTGCATGGCTAGCTAACAACTTACATAGCTAACTTCTATCTCTTTGAATGATTGCTTATCTTTATACTTGCATTGTGAGAGTTTCTTTTACTTACCAAGGAAGTAGAGTTGCTTTCCCTTGGTGAATGCTTGTTCAAACTCCATATGACTCATGTGTACCTCATTTAGAGCCTTGTCTAGAACAAGAGCCTTGATGGAACATGGAGATGGATCACCAAACATGTGCTACTTGTAGAACAACTTCTTTACTTCAAGATAATTTGTTGTTATGTCTTGAATGTTCAAATGAATGTTGATTCTTCTAACTTAGCATCCCTTGAGTACCAATCCTAGAGTTCATCATTGAAAATCTATCTAGAGAGCCAATGAATCAATATGAGACTTCAAGCTAAGAACAAGAGAACACTCATCTTCAAAACGGTAAAGTACTTGAACAAACAAGCAAAGTAATCTCTATTGCCAATGAATCAACATGAGGCAATCAAGCATCACCATTGAGTATAGTAAGTTAGCGAAGCAAAGTTAGCTAGCCATGTACTTTCTCATCTAAAGTCTTCCAAACATTTTCTTTACTAGCTTCTTTTCTCTTGGTAAAACACTTTACTAAAGTTCTTTTGATTTCTTTTCCATCATGCACAAATCAACCACTTCTTCTATTTTCTTTTCCATGTTTCTTGCATTTGTGTAAATAACAAAGAAGAATCTTCATTTTCATTTCTTCACTCCGAACCGTAAAACTTCCAACGTGAGCTCTCCTCGAGGATCGACCCGGTATAGACATTGCTATAGCGGAGATTGGAAAGGATATATTAACCATCTTAAATACATTGTGAAGTGATCCAAGCACCGAGGTTGACTCTAAACTTTTCCTCTTTCATTGAATATTTGTGCAATAACTTCACACTATCCTTTCCTAATCAAATGACTCAAAGTGCGTGATATTAATTATTTCCTTATGTTCGAATGAGGGCATACCCGCATGCCTTGATTCAGATGTGTTCTATTGGGGGTGCGGGCCCTCAGTATGAGCTGCCGGTGGTATGGGACACTGGAATAAGGAAGTAGTTGTAATATCAGGCAAATCAAGATTTATCAGAGCGAAAGAATCTTATTAAGAATTTGGTTGTGGAATAACCAAAGTCTCAGATAGAAGAATATAAAGGATATGTCATATTGAAAGGATTATGAATTTTGATACTCTTTGAAGAGCATCCCTATATAGGGATAAGTTATATTGTGCGAATATGAAATGAAGAGAGGATGATATTTTTTTTGGAGAATCTAGAGACAGAATCACGGGTACCCATAATGTCTGATAAGACGGTTGATACATACTTATATATATATATAATTGTGAGTCGACCAGTATGCTGAGAGACTGATGATATGAATGTCATCTGTTTTGTATGTATAGTGGCATGATCATTTGTATGCGAAATTTGAGAAGTAAGTTATGCTGTGAAACAATCCTACGTGGGTGGTATTATACAGATCCTTATCAAAGATTTAAAAGTTTACACTTAAGTAAGAGACCTTTCAGTTGTGTGAATCATATTGATAAATAAGAAATCCTTATCTTCTGTCCCAACAAATTATTGTATACAGATTCAAGTCGGGTGCTCACCGCAAGTTGCAACTATCATTGATATTACACTAAGTTACATCAAGACAAATAACATGAAATAGCGTTTGGGTTCACTAGACGAAACCTGATCAAGTAACAACATTCATGAGAACAATAATTGTAACTTATTGTGAATTTTATATACGGATGTACCTTGACATGGGTAATTATTATTTACATAGTGTAATTCTCTCGAAACTTGTGAAATTGAAATTTAATATATCATGATCTCTAATGTGGAAACCATAATGCTTATGTTAAAAATCAGAGAGTGGATAATGATATCAGTGATTATAACATATTCATCGAACATGTGAATAGGGTGTGAAACCTATTCTGTTGATTTAGTAATGAAGTTAAATATAAAGTTAAGAGGTAATTCAGGGTCAAACTTCTCATCTTTTGCAAGCAAAGAGGGATGGCTTCATAAAGTAGAGAAGATGTTAAATGCAATAGATTATAATGGGAAGCATGAGGTAATCCTTATATAGTTAGTGTCTCAAAAATATAATAATAATAATTCAAGAAATTTTTGAAGAAATTCGAATAATTGAGAAGAATGAAAGTTGCTCAGGGCAGATAAGAATTGTGTGAACCAATGACTCTGGCAATTCTCATAATATTCTTGGGGCAACTCGAGTCACAATGAAAAGCAAATTTGGATCTCTAATGCATTTAACTGTTCGATATAACAAATCAAATTGGATCTGTTGAATATCGATTAACTTTACCACCAGAAATATACACAGAATATGAACTTTGGTAATATATATTTATGTCGGAGTTGAAATTTAGCATGATTAGAGCAGATTCTTTTTATTTCTAGAAAACATCGAGTATAGGGTAAAGTGTTGCAGTTGCCGAAATATTAAAAACACTCGGTGCCATCTGTAAAGGAAGGATTGTAAGTTCATTTCGATTCATCATAAATTATGTGATAATTCTTAAATAAGACTGTAAAGCTACATCCTTTGTAAATCATTGCAAATCCGAAGGAATACATCCTACAAGTTAAAACTGATTGCCACATACCCAGTTTAATGAATAAGTGTGAACTTTATGTAAGGATTGTTAAATTGCCTAAAATTGATAAATTTGTGGTGGGAAACTAATTCAGAAAAATATGATGATCAAATAATAGTGTAAACATCACATACATGAAAAGTGGATGGAAGGGCATGATTTTAGCATTCTTTGATTGAATTAACTTCGTCTAGTCAATAAAGTATTAAATGATAATAAGTCTACTAATTTAAAGCCACTGAGATTCTGGGTTGTGTTATCTATTTTGATGGATCAATACAGATATATTTTATGTGGAAGAACTGATACAAGTTCCAGTCCACAAAGTAAAGCAATTAAAATATAAATCATTCCTCTAATAATAGTAAAGTTGAAGAATCTGCAAGTCGAAGATGTTATAAAAGAGCAGGGAGATGAAATATAGAGATCCTAACTCACTCACTTTACATGACATAGGATTTAATATTGTAGTTCTCTAGAAATTTTAGTTGCTATTTAAGGCATATCCAATATAGGTGTGACACAAATCGGAAAGAAAAGTAGTTTGAATCCACAATACTTTGGACCAGTCGAATATCTGAGTTTAGATTGGATCTGTTAATACCGACTGACTTCACCGCCAGAAAAACATTCAGAATTACAAATCTCTGAGGTCAAGATTGATGATTAAGAAAGGATTTGACCATGAATAAAATGGGAAATTGTTTTAAACAAACAACCATTGGTTATGAAGTAAAATTATTATATCAAGCATTGAGACAGTCAGCAACTTCCGCGTGGGAAGGATTGAATCCTTGTTCCAATTCATCATAGAATTATTTTACTTTCCATACATAACCTGGAAGTTTTGAGCGGCAATATTCATACAAACAAAAATTGAGCTGAAATTCGAAAGGGATATATTCTACAGTTAGAAACCTATCCAGATTTTAAATCAAGGATAAAATTGTAAAAGCCACATGGAACCGGAAGATGAATTACAAATATTTGACCCTAACCTATTCCTATTGCAATAAGTTTCGAGGACGAAACTTTCTTAAGGAGGGTAGAATGTAACTGAAAATCACCTAGAGGGGGGTGAATAGGTGTATACGCTAATCTAGAAACTAAATGCGCTAAATGTGGAAGCTAAAACAAATTTTCACAAACACTTAATACAACCAACAAGTGTAGCCGAATTTCCCGTTAAGGGCTCTGGACTAACTCCTCTTGATTCCCCTAAATATGGGTTGAGGTGCTATATGAAGCTCTTGTGGTTAAGTATAAGTGAGGCACACACAAACAAGCCAAGCATATAAGAATGAGTAATATGAAATAATACAAGGCAACACAAGCAAGCAATAAGATATGAATGAATGAATGATGCTTTGCACAAATAAAAGAGAGAGAGTTAGAGAGACAATAGATCAAACGCAAACACAAAGATATGTTTCGAGGTTCGAGCCCCTAGCTCTACGTCCCCGCCTTCACCGAGAAGGATTTCTAATCCACTAAAGGAGTACCGAACTCCTCTCTCAACCTTACAATGCCACCGAGGCAATACAACCACAATCCACCTCTACCGAAGAGGGATAAGGCCCATAGCCAACAACAAACACAATCACCTCTACCGAAGAGGGATCCAAACCAATACCACTCCGATCAACCTCTACCAAAGAGGGATACAACAAAACAAGGAGGGTTTACAACTTGGAGGTTTCCACAACCTCAAACAATCTCTCTTTTTCACAAAACAAAGATCCTAATAGATTAGGATAGAAGATATAGCTCAAGTGGAAAAACTAGGTGTTTGGAAAACAAAGACTCAAAGAAAATACTTGGGAAAACCCTTTGTAAATGATAGAATTGAAGAACAAAACAAATCTCCCAAATTTCTATTTTCTTTGATTTTCCCAAACCCTAAAACACAAAAACCAATTTGGAAGTTTAAAGCCCAAAAACACTTTTGAAAACTTGTTTTAAACACTAGAGAAACTCTGGAATTTTTCTTTTCAAAAGTCTTGTCAAAACACCCCAAGAGATGGGGTATTTATAGCCCAAATAGAAAATTAGCCGTTAGGCTGATCTGACAGCCTGACAGGCTGGCGGTCGACCGCCAACGGTCAAAAATATGACCGTTGGAGAAATCCGGTCGACCGCCCAGATACAGAGAGCAGAGCTCTCTGGTCCGGTCGACCGCCCGGTCGGCCGTCCCACTGTGCTGCCAGACGTGCACAAGGCTGTGCACGTCGGTCGACCGCCCGGTCGACCGGCCCTTTGTGCGGTCGACCGTGCGGTCGGCCGACCTGGCCTGTCAGCCAGTTCTGGGTCAGAAACTGGGTCAGAAAAACATGTTAAAATATTTTTAAAAATTCTTTTATCTCTTCTAAAAATCCTCAAAAATAGTTTTACCATTTTGCATTGATATATAAACATGTGATAAAAATTTCAACTCAAATATCAAGCAATTTGAACTATTTTTGTGTCTTATCATTTTTACCAAAAACCAAAACTTGTATTTTATCAAACTTGTATTTTTCAATAGGAAATCTGATTTTTCCTAAAACTCATGAATAGGCACATCAAATAAGTTTGTTTAAGATATGAAGCATGTATGTATATCGAACACATCTAATATACATAAAAACCATTTAAACTTGTTTTGATCAACTATTCATGAAAACAAATATTGGTTAAACTAAAACCGAAAAACCAATATCCAAACATAAAACGTGTGTGTTGTGCACTTGAGCATATCAACTATACTAAGCTTTACAAATGGATCTAAACACACTAAACTAAAACTAGGATACCTAAGTCTTCTTGATGATCTTCCATCTTCAAGTAGACTCGATCCCAAACGTGATCCACCGAGTGCAAAGGTATGATCTTGATGCTGGGCACTGGAATCACCATGTGAAGGCTTCCAAAATCCTCTTTTTGAAGCAATCACCAACTAATATCTTGATTAATGATCTGAAACTAAAATCACAAGATTATTAGTAAACATAACTATATGAGTTAATCATCATCAAAACTAGAGAGGAAGGCCTCCGGGCCAACAATCTCCCCCTTTTTGATGATGACAAAACTCATGGAGTTATATATGCATGGATTAAAGTTAAGCTTCAAAGAAGCTCCCCCTTAACTCATGCATAAAACAAATAAACATAAATATGCAATGAATGTTAAACATGAAACATGCATAGACAATAAAAAGGTCTAGATACCAATGAAATTGTCAAAAACAAAACATTGCTCTAGATACCAATTAAACTTAAACTAAATTAAACTTAATATATGCAAATCATAAATATGCATATATAAAATTCAACCAAACTCAAAATCTTTCTCCCCCTTTTTGTCAATCATCAACAAAGGGGTAAACAATCAAAACAAAACAAAATCTTCTCCCCCTTTTTACTACAAAGAAACAATCATCAATAAAGGGGTAAGAGCAAAAACAAATCAATAAATTTTTCTCCCCCTTTTTGTTCGAAACAAAGAATCAACAAAGGGGTCAAAAACAATAAAAACAATGTTCTCCCCATTTTTGTCTAAAACAAAAACAAAGTCAATAAGGGGTGATATTAAACATGATACCAATTAAAAATATGTCAATGAAGTGCCTCTTGATACCAATTAAAAAATGAAAGCAACATTTTGATACCAATTGAAATAATTGTTCATTAAAAGCAAATGATACCAAAATGGAAATTCAATATTTTCTATCATAAAGTAAGGGAGTGAAAATCAAATACCAATTGAAATACAAAAACAAATTTTCTCCCCCTTTATGAGATACCAACTAAAACAATGCGTAGGCTTGAAATGAGATATCAATTGAAAAGCAATTGAAAACTAATCAATTGAAACAAAATTGAAACTCAAGCTTAGCATAAACACAAACATATATATGTATGAAAAATAGATACCAATTAAAATTGATATTCTTGGAATTGAAAGCATACATACATACAAACATATATGAGTATACAAGAAAGGTCAAAATTGATACCAATTGAAAGAATCCAATGATACCAATTGAAACAACAATAATAACAAATGTATATCTCATATAACCTATCCTCCCAATCATGTTCAAGTTTAAAATGATTTTCACTATAAAGCATACATGAGCATGATCTCCCATCCAACCACCCATAGATGGTAGGCGTTTTCAAAAATAGATTTGAAAAAGATATAGTATTTGAAAATCTCTACCAAAGTGAAGAATATCGCAACTAGTTAAATGGAAAACTTGTTAACTAGTACGAAATCCTTCAAGCAAGGAATAAAACAAAAATATTTTTCATGAAACATGAAATCCACATGATAATCAACACTCATAATCAATTAAGCATAAATATGACTCATGAAAACAAACACATGAGTAAACAATAAATGTGAGTGTACAAATACAATGTGAAGAACATAATCATGAAAGATAGACAATAAGCTCAATATTCCTTGAAACATGAAAACATGAAAATCATCAAAACTTATTTAATCTTCAAGGTATATGTATGTCCTATACAAATTAAAGTATACATACATATCCAAACACAACGAGTTCACAAAGATATATGCATGAAGGCACGTGGCTCAAAAGGATGTATATGTATAACAATAATTTGGATAAAATGGACATATACATGAAGTTAAACATAAACACATGGAAACATGTAAAACTAAATTTAAAACAAGTTTCATTTCAAGGTATATGTATGATTTGTCAACACAAAAAGTATACATACATATCCCTAAACACAATTGAGTCCATATGTATAGATTTGCATGAAAAGTAAATGACTCAAGGGGTATACATGTATATCTTAAAGTTTGGCAAAATAAACATATACATGAAATGAAAACACATAAACATAAAATAAATTCAAAAATAGGAATACAAGTTTAAAATGCATGAATCATCAAAACTAGACTATACTAGCACATCTAATGGGAACAAATAAGCATTCAAGTACAAACATATATAGATTTATTTGTGGCCCACTATATGCACAAATATATACCTAGTCTTAATTAAAACTAACATCTAAACATGTAATCAACGCATGAAGCATAAAAACAAAATATGAATAAACATGAAAAGCATAAACATGATTATTATGTAAATTTACATGTTATTAAACCTATGATAAACATGATAGCTAAACAAATGGTGAGAACACTAAAATAATGATCCATATTAAACATGGGTGTCTCAAAGGGCTATACATGTATGTCAAGGATCTAATAAACATAACATTGACATAATAATCTATAAACAATAAAGCATGCTATAAACAATAAACATGAAAAGCATGCAAACATAAATAAGGAGTAAGAGACCGTTACCAAAACCTATGAGGCAACTCTCCATATCTCCAAAACATGGTGGTCTTCCCACCAAACTTCCCTTGAAAGTGATGCATCCAAAAGGGTTCTCTTTAAGCACGGAACGCATCCACTCCAAGGTACGGCTACTCTCACGTCATGTGAGAGCCCACTCCTACATTATAAACAAGAGGGGTGGTCTTTGGTACCCATATCTTATTGGGTCCATGGGGGTTAGTACCTTCTCTAATCCAAACAAATTTATTTGCTAAATTAGAAACATGTATTCTATCATAACAAAATTTAGTAAGGTGGCCCTTACGTCCACAATGTGTACATGTGTACACATGAGCATACAACGTGTGATGGTGTCCGTGAGGAGCATGTGTATGCCGTGATGGGTGTGCATGCATAGATGAAACTTGCTTCTTTCGAAACAAAGATTCCAAACGTGTATGGCCCACAACACATTGGCTCAAAGTGGAGCCCAAACAATCTACACTCTTCTTCAAAACATTTATATCATTTTCAATTAAAGAAGAAGTGGAGCATGCAAGGGGTGCTCTAGGTGAAGCATGGCAAACATGAGAAACAATATTATTTTTCAAAGATTTATTTTTATTTAAATAAATTTCTAATTCTTTTGAAATAAAATCAATTTCCTTTTTCAAGAAATCATTATCTCTTAAAACGAATTCAACTTTTGAAGACAAAAACTCATTTTTCTTTAACACATTATCACAATCATTTTTATTTTTCAAAAACTCATTTTCTTTTAGTGCAAGGTCTAGTTGAAATCTCAATGAATCCCTTTCATTATAGACCTCAACCTTCTCTTGCAAAACCTTGTCAAGTCTAGAATGCAAACTTTTATTTTCTTTTTCAATTCCTAGACTTTTCTTTTTCAAAACCTTATATTTTTCAATTAATTTTTCACAAACTATTGAAAGTTCTTCATTCAAAACATGGGCATCAACATGATCATCACATGAAGAACTAGAATCAAAACTATCTAGTTGAGTTTCCGATTGTACCTCAAGGGAGTCATTCCCTTGGATCATGAAACATTGTGAATCGGATTCTCCACTAGTCTCCTCCTCTTGTTGAATTGGCACTTGAAGCTTGCAAGTGGTGGTGGTTGTCAACTTGTTCCACACTGCAAAGGCGGAATCAAGATTAGAAACAAGTAAAAGATATTCTTTAAGTAGCGTGCTTCTAATGGCCTCAAGGGCTTGTGCATTGGCCCCTATATGGTTGCTATTACTAAGATAGCATTTCTTGGTAGCGGCAAGAAAAACATGCAATCCTAGGGTCTTCAAATAACAACTCATCATGACCTTCCAAACAACAAGTCTAGAGATATCAAATATAGGAGGGCTATCCATGATGTGTGTAAACTATATGTGTGCAAGCAAACAAATGTGCAAATGCAAATGTAGATTAGCAAACAAGGATCTCACTTCTAGGTTGTTAAACCTAAAGTATCAAGAGCGTAGGCTCTGATACCAATTGAAAAACACCTAGAGGGAGGATGAATAGGTGTATATGCTAATCTAGAAACTAAATGCGCTAAATGCGGAAGCTAAAACAAATTTGCACAAACACTTAATACAATCAACAAGTGTAGCCGAATTCCCCGTGAAGGGCTCTGGACTAACTCCTCTTGATTCCCTAAATATGGGTTGAGGTGCTATATGAAGCTCTTGTGATTAAGTATAAGTGAGGCACACACAAACAAGCCAAGCATATAAGAATGAGTAATATGAAATAATGCAAGGCAACACAAGCAAGCAATAAGATATGAATGAATGAATGATACTTTGCACAAATAAAAGAGAGAGAGTTAGAGAGACAATGGATCAAACGCAAACACAAAGATATGTTTCGAGGTTCGAGCCCCTAGCTCTACGTCCCCGCCTTCACCGAGAAGGATTTCTAATCCACTAAAGGAGTACCGAACTCCTCTCTCAACCTTACAATGCCACCGAGGCAATACAACCACAATCCACCTCTACCGAAGAGGGATAAGGCCCGTAGCCAACAACAAACACAATCACCTCTACCGAAGAGGGATCCAAACCAATACCACTCCGATCAACCTCTACCAAAGAGGGATACAACAAAACAAGGAGGGTTTACAAGTTGGAGGTTTCCACAACCTCAAACAATCTCTCTTTTCCACAAAACAAAAGATCCTAATAGATTAGGATAGAAGATATAGCTCAAGTGGAAAAACTAGGTGTTTGGAAAACAAAGACTCAAAAAAAACACTTGGGAAAACTCTTTGTAAATGATAGAATTGAAGAACAAAACAAATCTCCCAAATTTCTATTTTCTTTGATTTTCCCAAACCCTAAAACACAAAAACCAATTTGAAAGTTTAAAGCCCAAAAACACTTTTGAAAACTTGTTTTAAACACTAGAGAAACTCTGGAATTTTTCTTTTCAAAAGTCTTGTCAAAACACCCCAAGAGATGGGGTATTTATAGCCCAAACAGAAAACTAGCCGTTAAGCTGATCTGGCAGCCTGACAGGCTGGCGGTCGACCGGCCGTTCGACCGCCAACGGTCAAAAATATGACCGTTGAAGCAATCCGGTCGACCGCCCAGATACAGAGAGCAGAGCTCTCTGGTCCGGTCGACCGCCCGGTCGGCCGTCCCACTGTGCTGCCAGACGTGCACAAGGCTGTGCACGTCGGTCGACCGCCCGGTCGACCGGCCCTTTGTGCGGTCGACCGTGCGGTCGGCCGACCTGGCCTGTCAGCCAGTTCTGGGTCAGAAACTGGGTCAGAAAAACATGTTAAAATATTTTTAAAAATTCTTTTATCTCTTCTAAAAATCCCCAAAAATAGTTTTACCATTTTGCATTGATATATAAACATGTGATAAAAATTTCAACTCAAATATCAAACAATTTGAACTATTTTTGTGTCTTATCATTTTTACCAAAAACCAAAACTTGTATTTTATCAAACTTGTATTTTTCAAAAGGAAATCTGATTTTTCCTAAAACCCATGAATAGGCACATCAAAATAAGTTTGTTTAAGATATGAAGCATGTATGTATATCAAACACATCTAATATACATAAAAACCATTTAAACTTGTTTTGATCAACTATTCATGAAAACAAATATTGGTTAAACTAAAACCGAAAAACCAATATGCAAACATAAAACGTGCGTGTTGTGCACTTGAGCATATCAACTATACTAAGCTTTACAAATGGATCTAAACACACTAAACTAAAACTAGGATACCTAAGTCTTCTTGATGATCTTCCATCTTCAAGTAGACTCGATCCCAAACGTGATCCACCGAATGCAAAGGTATGATCTTGATACTCGGGCACTGGAATCACCATGTGAAGGCTTCCAAAATCCTCTTTTTAAAGCAATCACCAACTAATATCTTGATTAATGATCTGAAACTAAAATCACAAGATTATTAGTTAACATAACTACATGAGTTAATCATCATCAAAACTAGAGAGGAAGGCCTCCGGGCCAACAGTAACATCCCGATTTTTATTTTATTTCCTAAAGAATATTTTAATCCTCAGCCTTGAGATAATGCAGGATAATTAAAACCGATAACTATAATGTTTGAATTACTTTAATCATGAATTAGTGTGGTAGAATGCCAATTTTGATTTATACCATGATGATTTATTCGGTTATCTATATAATTAAATTTTCTGTTGACCAAGTGAGAAATTGGTGTAAATGAATCTTCACAAGTATGTGACATGTAAATATATCAATGATTAACGTAAGAGATAACCATGTAGGTATAATGTGTCACATATTCAAATACACAAAAGTTTCATACATGGTATATACATACTCCACTAACCATTCCTATTATTTTTAATTTAAGTACAAGTTAGTGGAGGGGGGTAGGTGAGCATGGAAGGAATTAATGAGGGGCTAGGATGCCCGTGATTTGTGCAAGGATACTTGGAGAGAAATGAGAATGTGGCAAACTTGTAATTATGACTGAATTGAAATCTCTAATTTTCAGCTCAACCTTTCATCTCCCATTCTCTTTAACCTCTCAAACTCCTCATTGTTGAAACCCTAGAACCCATCTTCTCCTCTTGGTGAACTCTCAAGTTTATCTTCCTTACTTTCCTTCTTTCTTTATCTTCAAGTGAGAGAGAGAGAGAACAAGATGAAGCACCCGGCCAGGAAGGGGGGTGTACGCGTCGGAAAAATCACAATTGCAAAATTCTTTTAATTGAATAGAAGATTACAACGGATACAATCCGATTACAAAAGAGAGAGAATCTCTTTATTGATTCTCCTTTTTATTTAAAGCTGGATTTTTCATGTGGCGGTGGAGAGTGAGTCTTGTTCTCTATTGACTAGGCGAACGTCAAGTTTCTCTTGTGCATCATCTCTTTGGATCTACTGATAGAATAGCACAGCTCCTATCAGTAATGGAATCTCAAAGAGATTTAAAGAACTTGAATTCAACAAGTTAACAAAAAGAGTTGAACTTTTTCCAGGATACAAGAGCTTCGAGGCCAAACTCTGCTGAGGTAGCTCTCCCCCTTGCCTATGGCTTCTTGAATTCCTCCACCAGGACTCTCATCATCAGTCCCTTTTTTATAGAGGTCCCCTTCCAGAGCCTCTTTTTCAGAGTTGTCTCCTTCCAAAAAAAAACCCCCTCTCATCTAGCTATTTGTTGCTATTTATAGACGAATTGGGGTGTAACCAACCCCTTAAATCTCTTCATAATGGGAGGAGTGTAACCAATTCCTTAAATCTCTCCATAATGGGAAGTTATTCCTCATTATGTGGAGAGAAAATGGGGTGTAACTAACCAAGTTTGTGGCTGTCAGTTATGGCAGAAATGCGGGTCTCGCGCTGGACGCGGACTTTACTTTGATGTTGAGACGCGGAGCTCATAGGCTCGCGTCTGTATTAGAACGCGGAGCTGCTTAGGCTCGCGTTTGAGTTGAAACGCGACCTCCGCGTTTGACGACCTCCGCATCTGACGACTTTCACGTCTGACAAAGGATGCGAGGTCCGCATCTAGCGACCTCCGCATCAGAGGTCAGAATGCGACCTCCGCGTCTGACAGAGGACGCGAGGTCTGCGTCTGGCATTGGAACGCGAGGTCTGCGTCTGGCGACCTCCGCGTCAGAGGCTAGAACGTGGGGTCCGCATCTGGCATTGGAACAAGACCTCCGCGTCAGAGGCTAGAACGCGGGGTCTGCGTCTAGGAGATTCGCGTCTGAGGCTTTGTCCGTAGTAATTTTTTGATAGCCTACAGAATCCCCTCCAAAGTTTTCAAAACTTCGCGGTTGATTGAGACGAATTTCAAAATACTTTGGACTTTAGTTGAATCTAGGCTTCCTGTAATCGGACTGGCATTCTTCGGCGAGGCAGTCTTCTGTGGTGCCCTAAGCTCGATCCTGTCTGGATGGTGAACTTCATGAGTGTACTGTTAAACTTCTTGAAGCCTCTAGGAAAGATTATCACAAGTGTCTAAGAAACTCAGTCTAGCACTTGTTATGAGCATTGGTTTGCTTGGTGTACTTTTAAGCTGGTGGAGTTATCAATTGCTCTTGCCAGTGTACTATTGAACTGATTGCAGAAGCAAAGACATACTCTTTGTATTTGAAGAGGGAGGATGCAGTTCTCACAGACGCGGTTCTGGCACACTGATCAAGTGGAGACGCGAACTTCACCAAAATTGAGACGAGACTCTCAATTGTTGTAGAGACATGCTTCTCAATTGTTGTAGAGACGAGGCTCTTAATTGTTGTAGAGACGCAGCCTTTACTTGTTGAGATGTGACTCTTAAGCTCGTTGAGACGTGGCTCTGTGCTTGAGACACGAAAGTCACGCTCAAAAATTCTTTGAAAGAGTTTTAATTGCCAGAGATGTGATATTAACTTAGCAAATTAAATAACTCTACTGGGAGAATTTGATAAGGTTACTGTCAGAGGTATGATGTTAACTTGACAGTGGGATCAGGACTTGTGATATGAATAAGTTTTGTGGACTTGCTATTCTATTGATGAGAATAACAAGTGGAGTTTGATCCGCTGGGGATTTTGCCAGAGTCTATCGTCAGAGGTTTAGTGTTAAGACTAGAACTCTGTTGGGAATGAAAGTTTACTGTTAGAGGTGTAATGTTTAACATAACAACGATTGATTTTGCGATCTACGCAATTTAAGTGGTGTCATTCTATTGAAGAGAATGACAAGTGTGATTGGATTTGTTGAAGATCCATAGAGATTTTTACCGTCAGAGGTGTAATGTTAACGTGATGGTTTGAGTTTACAATTTGAGCAAATTGAATTGTCAGAGGTGTGATATTAACTTGATAAAGATGTGTGCTAGAGGTGTGATATTAACTTAGCACCACGAAATTCTCATTTTCACTGAGAAAATTAAGAGAAGATCATTGTCATAGGTGTAATGTTAACTTAACAATGAAATGCATGCTAGAGGTGTGATGTTTAACTTAGCATTGAAAGATCTCATTTTCACTGAGAAAATCGAGAAGATCACTGTCATAGGTGTAATGTTAACTTAACAATGATTGATTTTGTGATATAAGCAACTTTAGTCAGAAGTGTAGTATTAACTTGACCAAAAAATTCTGCGATTTATGCAGTTTAGTGGACTCGCCGTCCTATTGAAGAGGACTGACAAGTTGAAATTTTGGTCAGAGGTGTGATATTAACTTGACCAGGATTTGTCTTGCGAGTGGAGCAAGTTTGGTCAGAGGTGTGATGTTAACTTGACCGGGATTTGTCTACTATTAGAGGTGTGATTTTGAACATAACAGTATTTTGTGTAGACTTGTCATTCTATTGAAGAGAATTGATAAGTTAAAATTTTACCCCCAGAGAAACATCAAAGCCTTACTGTCAGAAGTGTAATGTTAACATGACAGGTTTGATCTGTAATTATTTTGCTGGAAAAACAGGCATTTTGTGGTCCGTCCTACCATTCCGTGGGTGAAATTCGTAAGAGATTTTGGAGGGAATTTTAGAGAATGAGTTGTCAGAGGTAACTGTTAACATGACAAAAATTGATTTCCCTAGAAAATATAGATTTGCTGTTAGAGGTGTAATGTTTAACATAAGAGTAATGAGATTTTGCGATTTAAGCAATTTAAGTGGACCTGTCATTCTATTGAAGAGAATGATAAGTAAGACTAAACCCGTCGGGATCTAAATATTTCTTTACCGTCAGAGGTGTGATATTAACTTAACGGATCAGATTGAATCTTGTCAGAGGTGTGATATTAACTTGACAAGGACGTGAGATAGAGGTGTACTGTTAACTTAGCTCCATAAAAATTTCAGTTTTATTGGGGGAGACCGAAGATATCACTGTCATAGGTGGTGTTAAACTTGACAGTGGAGGTAATGATAGAGGTGTGATGTTAAACTTAGCATTGATCATCTCGACTTCGATACGGAAGTTCGAGGGAAAGTCATTGTCATAGGTGTATTGTTGAACTTAACAATGAATTGGATGCTAGAGGTGTGATATTAAACTTAGCATCGCTCGTCTCAGCTTCGATATGAAAGCCTGAGGAAAAGCCATTGACATAGGTGTAGTGTTGAACTTAACAATGAACTGGATGCTAGAGGTGTGGTATTAAACTTCGCATCGCTTATCTCAGCTTCGATATGAAAGCCTGAGGAAAAGTGACTGTCAGAGGTTTAATATTGAACTTGGCAGCAACTTAATCACTGTTAGAGGTGTAGTATTAACATAACAGTAGTTTGTCAGAGGTGCAATGTTAACATGACAGTAGTGGGTTTGCGATATGAGCAATTCTGAGGACTTGTCGTTCTATTAATGAGAATTGACAAATAGAGTTTGAAATGTCAGAGGTGTAGTATTAACTTGACAATTTGGTTGATTTGTGACTCCATGTAGAGGAGCGACAAGTGAAGCTAGTACTTGCTGGGGAGTATTGAAACTTTTCATTGTCAGAGGTTTGATATTAAACTTAACAATGATTGTATTTGTGGACCTACCACTCTATGGAAGAGAATTGATAGGGGATTTTGGTGGAAAATAAAATAAACTGTCAGAGATTTAATATTAACGTGACAATCATTAATTTTCTAGAGGTGTGTAAAATTCGCTGTTAGAAGTGTAGTATCAATATAACAGCAAGGATTTTTAATGAGTTTTATTGTCAGAGGTTTAATATTAACTTGACAGAATCCACTGGGAATTGAAAAATCTGATTTGTCAGAGGTTTATTGTTAGCATGACAAATCCCAGTTCATTTCATTGGAGGAATGAACATAGGTATTTTTGTGGCCCTACCATTCTGTGGGTGAGAATTGGTAGGAGATTTTAGAGGAGAGGATGGGACCAAGTCCCTCAAGGTTTTTAGCAAACCTTCTACTCAGACTCGTATTTCCGCGTCTGAGAAAGGACGTGAGGTCCACGTCTGGCGACTTCCGTGTTTGACTGAGAAATGAGCGAGGTCTGCGTCTGGCGACCTCCGCATCTGACATTGGAACGCGAGGTCTACGTCTGGCGATCTCCGCATTTGACTGAGAAAGGACGCGAGGTCCGCGTCTGGCGACTTTTGTTTTTGACTGAGAAAGGACGCGATGTCTGCGTCTGGCGACCTCCGCGTCTGACATTAGAACGCGAGGTCTGCGTCTGGCGACCTTCGCGTTTGACTGAGAAAGGATGCGAGGTCCGCATCTGGCTACTTTCGTGTTTGACTGAGAAAGGACGCGACGTCTGCGTCTGGTGACTTCCGCGTCTGACATTGAAACGCGAGGTCTATGTCTCTTGGAGGAGTTTGAGTTTGAAGCCTTACAGGCCAAAAACTGACAGCTCAGTCATCTAAAAGTTGCAGTGACAATCAAAGAGCACCGCCGAGATGAACTGTTCGCAATGGCACTCGAACCCATAGGATGAGAGTTTCTCAGTTCATACTTGAACATGGGCTCTTGGGGCTGAACGCGAACCTCGCATTTCTGAAGTGAAATGCGATGATCTTCTTCTGGCCCAGCCTCCTGCTAAACGCGTGTCTTGCGCTTTTGAATAGAAACGCGAAGGGCATCTTTTAACACTGTCAGCGACTCTCGCACGCTAAGCTCATGTCCTGACGCGGCCTTAGGCTGAACGTGGGTCGCGCATTCTCGCGTTTTGACACAGTTTGAGGCTGGACGCGAACTTCACATTTTGGCACTGAAACGCGCAGCTCGTGAACGCGAGCATCGCGTTTTGTTGTAGAAATGCGGAGCTGAAAGTGAACTTCGCGTTTGGTGCCGAAACGCGAGGGTGAAAGCGAGCTCTGTTTGCTGATGGTGAACTTGACATCTTTGTCGACGATCAGCAATCCGTTTGGCTTGCAGGAGTTGATGCGAACCCCGTGCAAATTGAGTTTGTTGAGCCTTGGGAGGAGTTTTGCGGCGAGATTTGCCTTCATCATCATTGACCTCGCGGGTCTCGTAGGAGACATTGATGCGGGGCACATATGCTGTTGTAACCACTCCTGTCTGCTGACGATGAGTGCAACGCCTTCGCCGTCTCTCGGCATTCCGATTGAGTCGAAGAGGTTGTTGAGAACCCCCAGCGTTCGGAACTGGAAGTGCCTTGATAAAAGGATGGAGGGGAGATTGGTCTCTATTGCCATCTTGACCGTGAGTCATAGCGCGGGTCTCTGAAAAGACGTTGGGGCTGACCATGTTATCTCCACGGGAGACTCCCGAAGCTTAGGGGGAGTTCAACTTCTCTTAGTCGAATTTGATCATAAGCGATTCGACTGTAAATCCAAGCATCTTGACGTCGGCTTGCGCCACCACTTTCTCGTTGGTTGAGAAAGATCATTGTCCCCAGCGGAGTTGCCATCTTTTGTACGCGTCGAAAAAATCACAATTGCAAAATTCTTTTAATTGAATAGAAGATTACAACGGATACAATCCGATTACAAAAGAGAGAGAATCTTTTTATTGATTCTCCTTTTTATTTAAAACTGGGTTTTTTATGTGGCGGTGGAGAGTGAGTCTTGTTCTCCGTTGACTAGCCAAACGTCAAGTTTCTCTTGTGGATCCTCTCTTTGGATCTACTGATAGAATAGCACAGCTCCTATCAGTAATGGAATCTCAAAGAGATTTAAAAAACTTGAACTCAACAAGTTAACAAAAAGAGTTGAACTTTTTCCAGGCTACAAGAGCTTCGAGGCCAAACTCTGCTGAGGTAGCTCTCCCCTTGCCTATGGCTTCTTGAATTTCTCCACCAGGACTCTCATCATCAGTCCCTTTTTTTTAGAGGTCCCCTTTCAGAGCCTCTTTTTCAAAGTTGTCCCCTTCCAAAAAAAACCCCCTCTCCTCTAGCTATTTGTAGCTATTTATAGAGGAATTGGGGTGTAACCAACCCCTTAAATCTCTCCATAATGGGAGGAGTGTAACCAACTCCTTAAATCTCTCCATAATGGGAAGTTATTCCCCATTATGTGGAGAGAAAATAGGATGTAACTGATCAAGTTTGTGGCTGACAGTTATAGTAGAAATGCGGGTCTCGTGCTGGACGCGGACTTTACTTTGATGTTGAGACGCGGAGCTCACAGGCTCGCGTCTGTGTTAGAATGCGAAGCTGCTCAGGCTCGCGTTTAAGTTGAAACGCGATCTCCGCATTTGACGACATTCGCGTCTGACAAAGGATGCGAGGTCCGCATCTGGTGACCTCCGCGTCAGAGGTTGGAATGCGACCTCCGCGTCTGACGGAGGACGCGAGGTCTGCGTCTGGCATTGGAACACAAGGTCTGCGTCTGGCGACCTCCGCGTCAGAGGCTGGAACGTGGGGTCGGCATCTGGAATTGGAACGCGACCTCCGCGTCAAAGGCTGGAACGCGGGTTCCGCGTCTAGAAGATTCGCGTCTGAGGCTTTGTCCGTAGTAATTTTTTGATAGCCTACAGGGGGCGCGGCCAGCCCAGCCTGGCCGCGGCCAGCGCCGGCCGCGGCTCGCAGGCCGCCAGCCACGGCGCCCTGGCCGCCGGCGGTGGTGCCCAGCAAGGGGGGATCGAGGAAGGAGGAAAGGGAGTTTCTCCTAGGGAAAATCCAAGTTTTTGGGGGTGAAATTCAGCCTAGATCTGATTTTTAGAGGTGATTTCATCTAATACTTTGATAAATTTCTGATTTAATTTTAACAGAGAATTAGTATATAAAATAGCTTTAACCTTCAAGAATATTGATGAATCTAGTACTAGAAGGTAACTTGATGTTCTCTTGAATAGGATCATTATTCGGGATCATGTGGAAGCTAAGATTTGCGAAGAAATCTCCGAAAGAAAGTGAGAACTTGATTGGGTAAGATTATTAATAAAATTAGAAGAATGTTGTGAACAAGAATATCCTAATAGACTATGACTTTGTGATATTACTCTACTAGTAAGATTTAGGGTTGGGTAATGGACTCCATGAAGGGTGTTAATTAGAAACATTTTATTGTGCTAGAAACTGTGTGATAGAAATAATAATAATTGGTTTATTCTCAAATGGGTAAGAGGCTAGTAGTGAGTAATTGTGAAATATTTCTCTTCTACGAGAAACATTGTAGTTGTAATCCACTTGATATTCATTTAAGATTTGTATATGTGATGTTGATTTCTACTATTATCAAAATAGGGGGATTGGCATGATGGTGTCCGATGTGGTTATTCGAAAAAGAAACACGAGGCGGTGCTCGGTACGAACCCCTTGTGGAATGCTCAACTTGAAGGTGAGTGGGGTTTTTAATAAGTTGGATTGTATTATACAATAATTGTAAATATAATTTCTGATGAATAATAACTTATTTAATATAGTATCTTGGAACATGATGTACAATGACATTGACATGTACATTACTGAATAGAAGTCATTATGATTGACATGAACATGATGGGTGTATGTTAGTTGATTTATGTACATAATATATATGGGTGACATGTTTTGGTTAAGACATTTGTGTGAATATTCGTATAAGAATACAAGGTAACAGGCAAACACTAATTGAGAGTATCATCCCATAATATGAAATGATGTGCATAATATATGAATCTTATGAAATTGGATGTGCTGATATTGTGTGTATATATACGTATATATATACTATGTAATGGAGGAAGGGACCCGTATTGCACGGGCGGAGTGCGAAGACGATGCTATATAAATATATCTGGAGGAAGGGACCGGTACGGCACCGGAGGAGGGGAAGACGGGGTATCTATCATATATCAGGAGGAAGAGATCCGTATTGCACGGGCGGAGTACGAAGACAGTGCTACGATATACATATATGTACAACTTTACAAATGATTGAGAATGAATGGCTGTGTGTGATATATATGTATATGTGTGTGTGTGTGACACTAAGGGTATGTTGGATGTGTTATTGTATATGGTCTTGGAGACATCTGATACTGGTCATGTGTGCACCTATCAGTATCAATTGAACAATAGCTGAAAGTAAATACACAATCAAGTAGAGGTATTCATTTATCATATATTTCATGTATCACATACATCGTATTTTCATGTATCATGTATACTACACGTTGTTAACGCCATGCTACAATTATGAATGAGATTAACTCCACTCACTGAGCCGTCGAGCTCACCCCCTATAGCTTCATGTTTTCAGGGCAAGCCAGGGATAAATAGCAGCTAAAGGCAAGAGTAGAGCACTGGAAGGGTTCAAAACATTCATTGTGTGGGCCTACCAAGATTTTATAATGATGTATAATTGAGTATTTTGTTTATATGTATGTACATAGAGTTGTTGTTATAGTTAGACTAAATAGTTGCATATCTGTGATTTAGTTCGATAATGTATATATGTAGACATGTGTATAAGTTCTATATGGATATTATCTTGAGTTGGCTTGGGTTAGACGGTGATACCAAGGAGAATATTCTCAAGTAAGTGTTTAATTTGTTATCTTGAGTTGTATCTACATGATGAATTTGAGAGAATTATAAGTAGGCGATGTCACGCCGAAAATGTGATATAAACTGCGTGGGATATTGCATATAGATATACGATTGGTGAGAATTTTAGTATTATATGTATCAATGTATCAAAGTAGACTCCGTATTTAAAAGGAAGTGCTGCCGAAATAATCAAGGATTTGGAGATGATTATATTAATCTGTTGATCAATATAGATGTTTATGTATGTTGAGATCATAAGAAATCTGGGACCGTTACATCGAGTGTCCAACATACATACATGTATCAGGTAAAGACAATCAGTTACAGTACATTATTATTTATTATGTCAGCGAACACCAATTGCCACCGGTAATAGACGCATCCCATACTACTGCTATCACAAGTGTCAATCAAGGTCCTAAGTTATTGAAACTGATCAGTCCATACTTTAGGTAGGACCCGAACATACCCGGGACCACGGCCCAGACTCCTAGCGCTGAACCAGGACCTGCCGCAAGGTAGTCAGAAACATGTATAACATGTATAAAAGGAACAAGAACAGGACGGGGTGTCAGTCACCTCCCGGGAACCTGCAGTGAAACCCTCTTTCGGCTGCACAACCTATATCCTAGGTCCACCTAATATACAGACGCTGTCTCCTCCATCAATTTTCTCAATCCCAATGTAAGTTATTTAATGTCATGTTATTAGTTTATCAAGATTATTTAATATGCATGATACTTAGATCATTGGGATAACTCGGTGATAATCACGGTAACAACGTCAACATGTGTAATCAGGATACCGGTATAACAGGATATATAATATCAGTGATCAGGATACCGGTATAACAGGATATGTAACAAGTATAACATGAGGGTATTGTTACCGTATACTATACTTTCCCAGTACATGGACATCATAGTTATCAGGTAGATACAAGTATAATCAGTCAAGTTTCTAGGTAAATCATGCTATTCTGGATGAGTAATGACCTATTGTCATGAATAGAATAATCCGGGTAAGGTATACAATCCATTGAGATCCTCAAAGTCATCAATATATACAAGTCCCAACATATAAAAATACATACTCATCTATATCCAACCAATCATTACTATCCAATCTGATTAAGATCGTCATACATTCCTACTTCCATTAATCTCAATCACAAGATCCAGAAAACCAAGTAACTAATCAGTGATGTACATACATGCACCAGGTCAGGTCAAACTAATTTACGCCTACTCCTCAACCCAAGGTCAACTCCAACTCAATCGAGTTTACTGATAAGTCTAAGTTCAAGATCTCGTTCTTTTAGTAAGGAATCTCCAAATTATTCAATCATCAATATCCAACTAAACTATCACATGTTTTGCCATCAAAAAGAATAATCAAATCTACTGATAATGTCGCCCAGATATTCACTCATATGACTAACATAATGAACCAATCAAATCCAAGATCTAAATCTGATTATAGTCTAAGTTACATCACCAATAGTTTCAATTCCAATCAAGATTATAACTAAGAAGTGAGATATCCTCAAGCTATATGAAATCTAGAAAGTCTCTGTACTCAAATCTCAATATCAATAAACATCATTACTCAGATAATTTATTAGTGAATATATCCAAATAAAATACTTTCAACTAATAACCCAAAATCAGTGTTATATGGTGATCAAAATCAAGGTAAGATATTCTCCAGTATGATCAGAACTCAGCTATTATTGATCTCATCTAAATGCGAATCAAGATCTCATATGAATCTCAAGTTGAACTCTAAGTCCATATATAAATCCAAGCATCAAGATAAATCAATCTTAAAATACCAAATAAATTCTCGTTTGAAATATCATCAAAAATAAATGTTCGATAACTACCTCAAGTAAATATACTATCTATCTACAAATATGAACCTTTAACCTCAATCACGAACCAATCAACCTCAAGATCAATCAATTTATATTTTAAGATTTCTCACAACTAGGTCAATTACAAGATACTACAACTATCATGAATCAACAGTGGTAGATGACTACACATGAAATGACGTAGATCAACTAAATAAATAGTGTTAGCACTCAATAATGTCTCATGAAGGAATATAGGTAAACACACTGGTGTAGTATATCAGATGGTCACATGAAATGATACAAGTAAGACACAAATAGCTATTGATAATGGTAAACAAGAAAATACATGAGAATAAACACTCACAAATATCATCTTAGTAAATTTTAGTAGCATAATTACATAACTTAATAAAATTATTTATCACAAAATCTTTGTTTAACTGAAGGAGGAAAAAAATACTCACCTGAATTTGATCCAAAATCCAAAGCACTGAAATTCTAGGATACCGATAAATCTAGATAGTTCATTCCAATAGAAATTGTTAGAATTTTTAGAAATGATGTTTTACTTGAGAGTTTTAAGGAGTTTTAATCTTTATTAATTGGTTTAGGGGTTGGGAATATGACCCTCTGGATTACATGAATTTAGTAGGTTTAATTTAAACCAATTTATAATTTTGGTTATATTTTTAAAGGCTTTATAACAAAAATCCCTTAACAGGTCTGAATTTACCATTAATGAAAATTGACTTTAAAATGGGTGATTTAAGTTAATTTATGTTGTTATTAAGCTAAAATATTTATTATAGATTATAGAATTATTGTAGACTTTTATTTATATTTTTCTCTATTTTTTATTTTTATCTGATTATTTTATTATGCAATTCTTCTTTCTTTCTTTCTTTCTTTCCTTTTTCTTTTTATATATATATATATATATATATATATATCCAGCAGCCTAGGCCCAGGCCTGGTCCAAAAATTTTATTTTTTTTTTTTCTTTTTTTTACACAGGATTTAGGCCATGCCAGCCCCGGCCTGGGCCAGGCCAGGACAACCCCGGCCTGGGCTGGCCAGAGGCTGCATAGACCCGGCTGGGTCTGTGCAGCACAACAGTTTTTTTGAAATCTTTTGTTGTAAAAATTCTGAAAAAATATGTAATTTGTTATGAAACGATTGATGCCTACCTTTACTATGCATCATTAATGACTTAACTATGCGCTGATGCAAGCGATGATGCAAGCATGCATAGTGACTGTATAGTACCCCAAAGTTTTCCTATAAATAGGCCCTTCCTGATTCATTTCAATGTACACTTCAGAAATCAATAAGAATTCCTAATTCTACTCTGTCTCTAGAATTCTCTGTTTTGGTGTTATATTTTTCAGAGTTTTACAACACGTTATCAGCACGATCACTCTAGTTCTGTCTCCAGTCTCTACCTCCGTCAGCTCAGGAAAAAGTTCTACCACACAAGTCTCTGCCTCCATTAGTTTAAGGTAAAAGTCTTGCCACGAGCCTCTACTTCCATTGCTCAAGGAAAAGTCCTATCACAAGTCTCAGCCTCTATCTCTACTATCTCAAGGTAAAAATAGCAAATTACTATATTTATAATACTCGTATAACACCACTACTATAATGAAAGGAGGCTTTGCCACCTATTTATAGAAATGTGATGTAATTACGGAAAACTGGATTATTATACTAATTATGTTTATATAACACCACTACTATAATGAAAGGAGGCTCTGCCACCTATTTATAGTAAAGTGATGTGATTATGATATCTTTACTAACCTCTAATTTGATGCTTGCGTGGATTAAACCCCAAGCTATCAATATTGTATATTTTATTATTCTGTTATTTATATCTGTATAAACACCCACTGAAAGGTTTACCGAGTAGCGTGGTGACCCAATATTTATTTCAATAATTATTACTTTATTGATTATGTTTGCAAAACACCCACCAAGTAGAGTGGCGTGCCTATATTGTAGCTCATAAATATATGTAGTGCAATGCATTTATTTTATTATTTTCTTAATTACAATATTTAATTGTATAAAATCCAAATTGCTTTTATCTCTCCCCCAACGGCTATAAACGGCTAGTTTTCACCCTATAAATTGGTGAATTTTAAACCACATAACTCACTTCTCAATCTCTCTTCATTCTTAAAACTTTTCATCATCTCCAGAAGCCTTGTGTTTGAGATTTTCGCAAGATGGTTAGTCTATTTTTGAAGTTTATTATTACCGTCATCATCATCATCAATACTTCTATAATTTGTCTTGTAGATATGGATCCAAGTGAATTTTATCTGGACCTTTTAATTTTAATGTTCACCTTCCCTCTTTTGCTTGTAGCTATTATGATTGACATGTAAGTTTTTCTATTTTATTATGAAATAAAATGTTGTGATTCTAATTATTTTTATATTTTGTTATAGTTATCACCATGTCAAACTTTGCAAAGCTTGAGTTCATTCCACTTGATATCACGGGAAGGAATTATATGTCTTGGGTTATTGATATTGAGATGCATCTCGAGTCAATGGGTCTCACTGAAACTATTAAAGAAATAAACTCTACATCATCGCAAGATAAGGCAAAGGCGACGATCTTTATCCACAGACATCTTGATGAATGCTTAAAATGTGAATATCTCACTGTAAGAGACCCAAGTGTCTTATGAAAAAATCTCAAAGAAAGATTTGATCATCAAAAGGAAGTTGTGCTCCCTGCCACGCGTGATGAATGGAATGCTTTGCGCTTCCAAGACTTCAAAAAAGTCAGCGATTATAACTCTGCAATGTTCAGAATAAGTATCCCAATTAAAATTCTGTGGGGTGGATATCACAGATGAAGAAATGCTGGAGAAGACTTACTCCACATTTCATGTATCTAATATAACGCTGCAACAACAATTTAGGTTGCGTGGTTTTAAAAATATTCTGAACTAATTTCATCTCTTCTTGTGGCAGAGAAGAATAATGAGCTTCTGATAAAAATCATCAGTCTCGTTCTACTGGTTCAGCAGCATTTCCAGAAGCAAATGCTACATTTTCTAAAAATTATGGACGAGGATATAATCATGATCGTGGCCGTGGACGTGGTCGTGGTCGTGGCCGTGGTCGCGGTCGAAGTGGTTTTTATAACCCTTCACAAAATAACGCGATCCATAAGAAGCATCATGTAGAAAGACATGATAAAGGAAAAGATGTTCGTGAAAGTTCTCTTCAGAATCCTGAAGATTCCTGTTATAAATATGGTTCCAAAGGGCATTGATCTCGAGTGTGTCGAACACAGGAGCACCTTTGTAAGCTTTACAAGGCATCCTTGAAAGGAAAAGAGAAGGAAGTGAACTTCACTGAACACGATGACCTTATGGATGATTCAACTCATCTTGATGTTTTAGATTTTACTGATGATTTTGCTGATCTTTCAACCCATCAAATTCAATGGATACTGGTGATAATTAGATATATGATTATATTACTATGTTTTGTTATTTGTAATTATCAAATTTATATTTGAATGAAATATTTCACTTATAATAATATGTTTTAAATTTTATTCTCACTAAATTATTTATTTTGCATGAAGCTTGATATGGATTATTCTAATGATGAAGTCAAGACCAAAACTGGAGATATTTGCATACCGGATAGTTGTACAACACACACTATTCTCAGACATAAAAGATACTTCTCTGATTTAAAACCAACAAAGGCAATCATCAATACAATATCAGGTCCTGTAGACTTGATTGAAGGAACTGGTAAAGCCAGCTTCATATTGCCAAATGGAACAAAGTTTTTCATAAAAGATGCTTTGTTTTCACCAAAATCTAAAAGAAATTTGTTGAGTTTTAATGATATATATCTTTATGGATATGATACTCAGTCTGCAACTGAAGAAAATATAAAGTATATGTATCTTACTACTTATGTATCAGGAAAGAAGTGCGTATTAGAAAAACTACCAAAGTTTTCTTCAGGATTGCATTACACATATATAAATGTGATAGAGTCACATATGGTAGTTAAAGAAGATACAGAGACATTAACTCTGTGGCATGATCGATTAGGTCATCCTGGTTCAATGATGATGCGAAGAATTATTGAGAATTCACATGGACATTGTAACGGTCCCAGTTTAATAAATCCTCAATTTACATAACATCCATCTTACAAAAGCCGATTAATCAAATTATTTCCTTATTTCTTAAAAATTTCGACAGCACCTCCTTTGTAATTACTGGTCGGATATAATATCCAATACAGATATGATATATCTCGGCTAACATCAGCCTACTTATTCTCATTCCAACCATATAACTCTATTCAACATTATCCACACAATCATAAAAGTATTTCGGCTTGACATCGCCTACTTATGAAGAAACATATCAATATGAATTCTAGAGTTCCTTTCTATTCATCCATAGAGTCTCAGGAATGATAACTTTCAACTTCACATGGCATCATGTTGATAAATATACATATTATTACTACAACCCAATACAAGATATCTCGAATGTCAACTTGAAATGAAACTACTACAAGGTTCTCCAAATCTATATATATACAAGATTAATAGTCTATCTCACGACCCACATGTATCATTCAAAAAATCCAAGCGTTCCAAGATACAAGAGTTGGATTGATACAGAACGAACCCTGCGCAGCATAGACCTGACCCCTGCCTCCAAGCAACCTGCAATATATCAGTCTGAGGGAGGGTGAGCTCGACAGCTCAGTGAGTGAGGTAGGAAATAAATCACGAAAAGATAATATCTCAATGAGAGTATATGAATATTCATGCAACGAAAGAAACCTGAACAGAAAGAAGGCAAGAATCGAAGGCATCCGATAGTTTAATAATTAAGGCCTCAGCCTCTAAAATTTCTGAGGACGGTCAGACTCTTATGATCGTATTCCCCAATTTCTTTCTTGGATTTTCATATTTATGTGTGATAAGGTCTAAGAGTTACATAACAAACTCTCTCGTCTTATGTGTACATAGTGTGTATTACCCACGTACCTTGTGTTTCACGCTATCATACATTAACCACAAGAGTTATGCCATAAACCTAGTTATTGCATTCAGATAACACTTACTTCACAAGTCATAATTATGTAACATACAATCATATCATATTTCTCGTAATGCAATAACGCTTCACCCTTCAAGTAAAGCACGGATTCACATGCACATTTTCACCCAATACATGGTATTCATTTTAAATCAGCTAAACTTGTATTCTGATGGTTTCATGTCATATACGATGACACAACCCTCATACCCCCAGTGTCACATACACACACATACACATTTGTATCACACATAATCATTCATTTTCAATCATTTGTAAGGATTCAAATACATGTATATCATATCACCATTCAAGTACTGCATGGATTAATCCTTGCACTTTCACCCATCATATAATATTTCATTATCTCTTATAATAAAGCAGAGCTTCACAGTCATGCATAAGGACAAGCATAGAACACTGTTCAATTTGAATAAGCACATCTTATTTCATGACACACGACCCATCTCATACCCCGTCTTCACACCAACTAGCTCCCGCTGGCCCCTTCCTATATTTAACACACACAATATCACACCCCGTCTTCACACCTACCAGCTCCCGCTGGCCCCTTCCTACATTTCACACAATATCATACCCCGTCTTCACACCTACCAGCTCCCGCTGGCCCCTTCCTACATTTCACACAATATCATACCCTGTCTTCACACCTACCAGCTCCCGCTGGCCCCTTCCTACATTTAATACACACAATATCATACAAAATCATATTCACACAATTCCCAAGTTCGGATTCTTAACATGCTTATCAATTATAAGTGCTCCAATAGGTCAGCACTTAAGTAATAACATCTATTTCCATTCATGCTCTATCCAACTATTCATATTAGGTATATTATACAAAACAAATCATTCTCATAAAATTCTTAGTTGACTATGACGATGTTATAGGGGCATCTACTAACATATCACCTTCTATGTTAAACAACTTCTAAACACTTTCAGCTGAACTTAGAAATGTTAATGACTTGAGCAGTATATACCTTTCTTTGCAATGAGAATATAGACAACATCTTATTTAAACTGAAGGTAGGAATGTGAACCTTCTTAACAGTAACAAATCTTTCACTTTTAACCCCGTGTCGGAATCTCTAAGAAATTATCATATGCATAGTAAAGTACGGATCTCATTTCACTTGGCACTAAACTGCACACAAAGTTTATTGGTACCTGTTGACTGATTTTTCCTGCACACAAAAATTAGAATATTAGATTAAGAATAGATCGTGCGAGGAATCAGTTCTAATCCGCGGTAGCAGGGCTATGCGGGTCGTGATCCTCAAGGAGGGACTGCGATGGAAGCGTTAAGCAAGTTATACTCTAAAGCTTTTATTTTTATTAGTTAAATGGGTGGTATTTACAATGGATGGAAGAAAAGAATTGTGGAAGATGTGGATTTAATCTACAAAAAAGAAAAGAAAAGAAACAAAAAGAAAAGAAAACTTACTTGAGATTGGTTGAAGAAAGAACGTGAAAACCTTACATGTTCTACCTTGCTTAGGAGGCGTTCCACGAATAGATCATAAGATCGATCTCAATCCCTGTGCACATTATATCGTCAAGCATACTCAAGTACGAAGTGATGCGTAGCTTGGAGGAGACGTCTTCATGAACTATCGCTGGTTCTCACAGAGCTTAGTTATACGTGCTTATGGAATCCACTTGCATGTTCATCAACAACCACAAGATCACAGAGAAAAAGAAAAGAAAAACAAAATAAAAATAACACATAAGAATAAAGAACAAAAAGAAAATTAATTACCTTTATTGCTTTAATCAATGGCAGAGAAAAGAAGATACATCGGTGTCACGCTCAATATAATCCTCTCTCTCTCTTGAAAATAAAAAGAAAAGACACCCTAATTTACAAAAGAAGAAACCTAGAAGAAACCCTAATTTTGGCCCTTTGCTCGCCTCTGGACGCTGGACACCCTTTGCGTTGCACTGCAGGTGATATTTATAGGTGCAGAAGGCTACAGAGTCCCGGATAAACGTGCCAACGAAATCTGGTCCAAGGATAAGCTCAAAGTGCCGCGTTTCCGCGGCTTTTGCCGCGGATCCGCGGCCTGGTAGAGTCGGCTGGCCACGCGCTTTGGCGCGTGGCCTCTCCTGGTCCGTCCCTGTGGGCTTCTGCTTCTGGAAGTATGATCCTGGCTCTCCATATTGGGATTTCGAGATAACTTAGTAATCAAGTTACCTTGATCTCAATTATCCCAAATCTTTTATCACGAATTTCCATATTGTGTATTTGCACTTTGACAATTGATATTTGCACTTTTACACCTGGGCTTCAACTGTGGGCTTTTGGGCTTCATTAAGCTTTATTTATTATAAAAATAAGAATTCGAGGCCTGCACACAATAAATTACAAATTATTAATAAATGTGCAGAATTAAATTAATAAATATGAAAATGTGATGGTAAATATGATGATAAAAATGCACTTTTCACTACCAATCACACCCCCACACTTATCTTTTTGCTCGTCCTCGAGTAAAAACAAAGAAAAAGAAAAAGAAATGAAAAGTTAATCTAACCTAACTCACTTTCGTAGGAATCACGGTTGCACTTAGCATGTGCAACAAGCCGTTAAACCTCTAGGTTACCCTAGAGGACGAGTGTTGTCTCGTGAGGGTTTTCAGCGGATTGCACCCACAAAATCCATAAAAAGGAAAATATTTGAATTATTATTGAAGAGACTAAGTAGTCTATAAGTTTTAGGATCCTCATTTTTATTCATTCTTCAAACCTAGTCTTTATAAAATCAATTGTTATTCATTTTAGGTAAGGATTAAAATTGAATTTCTAATATAGTTTTTTTCGTTACCAAAAGTCATACGCACCCTTGTGAATCTAGGAATTCCTTAACTTGGACTCTCATGCCTCTTTATTATTTTTATAACATCATCTAATTTTCTTTCGTGTAAGCATCAAGGCTTCTTGAGGCCCTAATACCTAACTAGTTGACTATGAGATGTGTTAATAAATTTTTTTTAGCATGTATAACTCATCTAATTTCTTTTGTGTAAGTATCAAGGCTTCTTGAGGCCCTCATACCTAACTAATTGACTATTAGATGTGTTAATACATATATCATATTTCTTAGTTCTATTAGGCTTTCTAATCCACCCATGTAGCGAACTTAAAGTCGGTGGCTCCCAAACCAGTCGGCTTTAGGGCACCAAGTGAGAAAACACCCCGCGGACTCAAATTCGAGTGAATTAGGCCCCAAAACTAAGGACTTTATTTTATTTACTCACCTTTAGGCATGAATACTTATGCTTCTTGAGGCACATGTATCAGCTTAATTGGTGAATTATTTTTTTTTCCCTTTTTTTTTTTTTTTATTATTATTTTTTTTTTATGAGGCACAAGGTCTTTGTCTTAGAATCCTAGATATGCATTTGGTATGCACATTTCATTAAGGTAAAAATCAAGACTAATTATTTATTCAATTTCTCTCCTATACCTAAAAATTAAACAATTTATTTATTTTGACCAAGTTTTTAGAAATCCTAATCATGATTTTCCTAATCCTTAAAACTAACTTAGATTTCTTTCAAAAAATAAGTCAAAATATTTCCTTTTTATAACATTTTTTTTTTTTAAAAATTTTTTTTTTTATTAGCAAATTTTGTTAGTGTCTACCTATGTTAGTATGTTAGTAAAGCCCACCCCCACACTTATCTCATGCATTGTCCTCAATGTATGAATGAATGCATATATGCATGAAACAGAACAAGGGAAGGCGGAAGTTACCTTAGGGTGGTGGTTCCGGAGGTGGTCTAATTGGTCCACGAAATGCGGCCCAATCAAGATAACAGATAATTTGGTGGAACCCACCAGAAACTTTCCTTACATAACCCACTAAAATATATGTATAATCATTTTTTAGAATTTCCACCCCATCAAATTTCCAAATTGCATAATAAATTTCAGAGTTAATTGTCTCAACCTCCTTGTCCCAAAATGGAGTATGAAAAGATGGAATGATTGACTTGGACATGGGAAGTACGGGAACGAATACTGACTCAGGGAAGAAGCTCAAATCAAGTAAGGGCTCAGGAGTCGGGCTAAGTTCGAGAAGTGGGTCCAAGTCAAAAAATTGAAACTCAAGTCCACAATCATCTTCCCACAATGGAATGTGACTCAATGGTGGTGATTCAAGTTCAGGAATGATAGATGTGGGAATCAAAACTGACTCTAAAATATTACCTAAGTCGGGTAACAAAACAGGAGTCAATAATGATTCAGGAATTTGAACTTGATCATAGATTTGAGAATCTAGGTCACATTCGAGTTCTAATTCGGGAAAGGAAAAACTTGCCAAATTATCAGAATTTGAAGTTTCGGCAAGTTCACAAGATGGTACTGAATTAGAAACTTGTTGTTCCAAGCAACTTGGTTCGTCGGCTCTAATCAAGTGGTCATCGATATCAGAATCAGCCGGCCGGTGTAAGCATTCCACCATCAAATCTATGTCATGATCACGGGCTAATTTAGCCTCAGTCATGGCAGCTAGCATCCCTTCATAGTCGATAGGTGGATCATATTCTGATTGGACTTGAAAATAGGACGGGTAATCGTGATAAATTTGTGAGTCGGTGGACTCACGTATCATCATGTCTAAAATTGATGGTGATTTTTGCTTGGACTCATTCCTACTCATCATTTCTAAGATAGATGGATTTCTATTCTGAATGGGTGGATCTGAGTATGAATTTTGGGAAGAATGTGGACTAGATGGATATGAAGGACAATTAGGTTGAGAATTAGACTCGGGGGACTCGAAACCCCATGAACTCTGTGACGAGTTGAAATTATTATGAAGATTATAGTCATAAGATGGAGTGTGTGGGTTATATTCATTCGGATAAGACCATTCCGGCACACTAGATTGGTCAAAGTTAGGGTATGCCGGGTTGGTAATATCCGAATAATAGTTAGGGGTGTAATATGGATTAAAATTAGAATTATTATTATATGCCATATCACACCAACACAAACAAAACAAATAAACAAACAAAAAGAAAAATTCTAATCTAAGTTAGGGTAGACCTATGACCTAGACGACTCCTAACTGGTTAGACTGTCCACGGGAGGTCGGGTGCAGATTTTGACCACAAGTTAATCAGCCAGGTCAGGGCAAGAATGGTGGGAGGTTTTCCGTCAAAGACGTTCCTTAATTAAATAACCACCAATCTTCGGGCTTTCGGCCCTCAATCCCCTTCCTAGACACTGATTTGGCAAGAGTCAACTTCCAACACTGTTCCCCCTTAGGATAATCTCCTATTGAGTCCGAGATGTCCCTAGGGCCAATGTCTACTCAGTTTTAGTTAGGCTTGGGTTAGTGAGTGCTTGGGATATGATTTTGGGCTAAGGAAGGGTGATGAAATCCCCACCTTATCTTGTTAATGGGTTATGCCCTTAAGATGAATTAGTGCAAGTGTACAAGATAAATAGATAAGAATCACTCAAAGCAGAAAATCAACCAAGAGATGAATCCTATTCTACATGCAATGCGTACGTACCTTGCTTCTCCAGCACTCTTCAACAGTAAAAATAAAGGAATTGAAAAGACACGTGCCTAATATGCAAACGTCTAATCAATTTTATCTTTAACAACAATAATTTACTGTTGAATTAATTAGCAGTATACAGGTTTATCACAGAACAAAACAGAATATATCAATAAGCAGTATTTTAATTTACAGAGACCTGCAAAAAAAAAAAATTCAGTGAGTAATTCACTGCAATTGCCGCGGATCCGCGGCTTTGGCCGCGTTTCCGCGGCAAAGTTGCAGGTCCTTGTGCTCTGCCTTCGAGGGCAGAGGCACAGGATAGCTATATGTCCACTGCTGCGATAAGTTTCTGTTTCCTGTTCTCCAAACCTGCAAACAGAAAAGAATAAAGAATTAGTTAAAAATTAAAATTTTTTTATTTTAGAGATAACTTACCGTCCCTCCCCGGCAACGGCGCCAATTTTGTTGACTGATTTTTCCTGCACACAAAAATTAGAATATTAGATTAAGAATAGATCGTGCGAGGAATCAGTTCTAATCCGCGGTAGCAGGGCTATGCGGGTCGTGATCCTCAAGGAGGGACTGCGATGGAAGCGTTAAGCAAGTTATACTCTAAAGCTTTTATTTTTATTAGTTAAATGGGTGGTATTTACAATGGATGGAAGAAAAGAATTGTGGAAGATGTGGATTTAATCTACAAAAAAGAAAAGAAAAGAAACAAAAAGAAAAGAAAACTTACTTGAGATTGGTTGAAGAAAGAACGTGAAAACCTTACATGTTCTACCTTGCTTAGGAGGCGTTCCACGAATAGATCATAAGATCGATCTCAATCCCTGTGCACATTATATCGTCAAGCATACTCAAGTACGAAGTGATGCGTAGCTTGGAGGAGACGTCTTCATGAACTATCGCTGGTTCTCACAGAGCTTAGTTATACGTGCTTATGGAATCCACTTGCATGTTCATCAACAACCACAAGATCACAGAGAAAAAGAAAAGAAAAACAAAATAAAAATAACACATAAGAATAAAGAACAAAAAGAAAATTAATTACCTTTATTGCTTTAATCAATGGCAGAGAAAAGAAGATACATCGGTGTCACGCTCAATATAATCCTCTCTCTCTCTTGAAAATAAAAAGAAAAGACACCCTAATTTACAAAAGAAGAAAACCTAGAAGAAACCCTAATTTTGGCCCTTTGCTCGCCTCTGGACGCTGGACACCCTTTGCGTTGCACTGCAGGTGATATTTATAGGTGCAGAAGGCTACAGAGTCCCGGATAAACGTGCCAACGAAATCTGGTCCAAGGATAAGCTCAAAGTGCCGCGTTTCCGCGGCTTTTGCCGCGGATCCGCGGCCTGGTAGAGTCGGCTGGCCACGCGCTTTGGCGCGTGGCCTCTCCTGGTCCGTCCCTGTGGGCTTCTGCTTCTGGAAGTATGATCCTGGCTCTCCATATTGGGATTTCGAGATAACTTAGTAATCAAGTTACCTTGATCTCAATTATCCCAAATCTTTTATCACGAATTTCCATATTGTGTATTTGCACTTTGACAATTGATATTTGCACTTTTACACCTGGGCTTCAACTGTGGGCTTTTGGGCTTCATTAAGCTTTATTTATTATAAAAATAAGAATTCGAGGCCTGCACACAATAAATTACAAATTATTAATAAATGTGCAGAATTAAATTAATAAATATGAAAATGTGATGGTAAATATGATGATAAAAATGCACTTTTCACTACCAATCACACCCCCACACTTATCTTTTTGCTCGTCCTCGAGTAAAAACAAAGAAAAAGAAAAAGAAATGAAAAGTTAATCTAACCTAACTCACTTTCGTAGGAATCACGGTTGCACTTAGCATGTGCAACAAGCCGTTAAACCTCTAGGTTACCCTAGAGGACGAGTGTTGTCTCGTGAGGGTTTTCAGCGGATTGCACCCACAAAATCCATAAAAAGGAAAATATTTGAATTATTATTGAAGAGACTAAGTAGTCTATAAGTTTTAGGATCCTCATTTTTATTCATTCTTCAAACCTAGTCTTTATAAAATCAATTGTTATTCATTTTAGGTAAGGATTAAAATTGAATTTCTAATATAGTTTTTTTCGTTACCAAAAGTCATACGCACCCTTGTGAATCTAGGAATTCCTTAACTTGGACTCTCATGCCTCTTTATTATTTTTATAACATCATCTAATTTTCTTTCGTGTAAGCATCAAGGCTTCTTGAGGCCCTAATACCTAACTAGTTGACTATGAGATGTGTTAATAAATTTTTTTTAGCATGTATAACTCATCTAATTTTCTTTTGTGTAAGTATCAAGGCTTCTTGAGGCCCTCATACCTAACTAATTGACTATTAGATGTGTTAATACATATATCATATTTCTTAGTTCTATTAGGCTTTCTAATCCACCCATGTAGCGAACTTAAAGTCGGTGGCTCCCAAACCAGTCGGCTTTAGGGCACCAAGTGAGAAAACACCCCGCGGACTCAAATTCGAGTGAATTAGGCCCCAAAACTAAGGACTTTATTTTATTTACTCACCTTTAGGCATGAATACTTATGCTTCTTGAGGCACATGTATCAGCTTAATTGGTGAATTATTTTTTTTTCCCTTTTTTTTTTTTTTATTATTATTTTTTTTTTTATGAGGCACAAGGTCTTTGTCTTAGAATCCTAGATATGCATTTGGTATGCACATTTCATTAAGGTAAAAATCAAGACTAATTATTTATTCAATTTCTCTCCTATACCTAAAAATTAAACAATTTATTTATTTTGACCAAGTTTTTAGAAATCCTAATCATGATTTTCCTAATCCTTAAAACTAACTTAGATTTCTTTCAAAAAATAAGTCAAAATATTTCCTTTTTATAACATTTTTTTTTTTAAAAATTTTTTTTTTTATTAGCAAATTTTGTTAGTGTCTACCTATGTTAGTATGTTAGTAAAGCCCAGTTGTCATCTAATCTAAAGAAATAGAAGAAAGAAAAAAGACTATAAAATACATACCTACCTCTTCGTGAGGATCACGACCCGCATAGCCCTGCTACCGCGGATTAGAACTGATTCCTCGCACGATCTATTCTTAATCTAATATTCTAATTTTTGTGTGCAGGAAAAATCAGTCAACAAAATTGTTTTAAGCAAGTTATACTCTAAAGCTTTTATTTTTATTAGTTAAATGGGTGGTATTTACAATGGATGGAAGAAAAGAATTGTGGAAGATGTGGATTTAATCTACAAAAAAGAAAAGAAAAGAAACAAAAGAAAAGAAAACTTACTTGAGATTGGTTGAAGAAAGAACGTGAAAACCTTACATGTTCTACCTTGCTTAGGAGGCGTTCCACGAATAGATCATAAGATCGATCTCAATCCCTGTGCACATTATATCGTCAAGCATACTCAAGTACGAAGTGATGCGTAGCTTGGAGGAGACGTCTTCATGAACTATCGCTGGTTCTCACAGAGCTTAGTTATACGTGCTTATGGAATCCACTTGCATGTTCATCAACAACCACAAGATCACAGAGAAAAAGAAAAGAAAAACAAAATAAAAATAACACATAAGAATAAAGAACAAAAAGAAAATTAATTACCTTTATTGCTTTAATCAATGGCAGAGAAAAGAAGATACATCGGTGTCACGCTCAATATAATCCTCTCTCTCTCTTGAAAATAAAAAGAAAAGACACCCTAATTTACAAAAGAAGAAAACCTAGAAGAAACCCTAATTTTGGCCCTTTGCTCGCCTCTGGACGCTGGACACCCTTTGCGTTGCACTGCAGGTGATATTTATAGGTGCAGAAGGCTACAGAGTCCCGGATAAACGTGCCAACGAAATCTGGTCCAAGGATAAGCTCAAAGTGCCGCGTTTCCGCGGCTTTTGCCGCGGATCCGCGGCCTGGTAGAGTCGGCTGGCCACGCGCTTTGGCGCGTGGCCTCTCCTGGTCCGTCCCTGTGGGCTTCTGCTTCTGGAAGTATGATCCTGGCTCTCCATATTGGGATTTCGAGATAACTTAGTAATCAAGTTACCTTGATCTCAATTATCCCAAATCTTTTATCACGAATTTCCATATTGTGTATTTGCACTTTGACAATTGATATTTGCACTTTTACACCTGGGCTTCAACTGTGGGCTTTTGGGCTTCATTAAGCTTTATTTATTATAAAAATAAGAATTCGAGGCCTGCACACAATAAATTACAAATTATTAATAAATGTGCAGAATTAAATTAATAAATATGAAAATGTGATGGTAAATATGATGATAAAAATGCACTTTTCACTACCAATCACACCCCCACACTTATCTTTTTGCTCGTCCTCGAGTAAAAACAAAGAAAAAGAAAAAGAAATGAAAAGTTAATCTAACCTAACTCACTTTCGTAGGAATCACGGTTGCACTTAGCATGTGCAACAAGCCGTTAAACCTCTAGGTTACCCTAGAGGACGAGTGTTGTCTCGTGAGGGTTTTCAGCGGATTGCACCCACAAAATCCATAAAAAGGAAAATATTTGAATTATTATTGAAGAGACTAAGTAGTCTATAAGTTTTAGGATCCTCATTTTTATTCATTCTTCAAACCTAGTCTTTATAAAATCAATTGTTATTCATTTTAGGTAAGGATTAAAATTGAATTTCTAATATAGTTTTTTTCGTTACCAAAAGTCATACGCACCCTTGTGAATCTAGGAATTCCTTAACTTGGACTCTCATGCCTCTTTATTATTTTTATAACATCATCTAATTTTCTTTCGTGTAAGCATCAAGGCTTCTTGAGGCCCTAATACCTAACTAGTTGACTATGAGATGTGTTAATAAATTTTTTTTAGCATGTATAACTCATCTAATTTTCTTTTGTGTAAGTATCAAGGCTTCTTGAGGCCCTCATACCTAACTAATTGACTATTAGATGTGTTAATACATATATCATATTTCTTAGTTCTATTAGGCTTTCTAATCCACCCATGTAGCGAACTTAAAGTCGGTGGCTCCCAAACCAGTCGGCTTTAGGGCACCAAGTGAGAAAACACCCCGCGGACTCAAATTCGAGTGAATTAGGCCCCAAAACTAAGGACTTTATTTTATTTACTCACCTTTAGGCATGAATACTTATGCTTCTTGAGGCACATGTATCAGCTTAATTGGTGAATTATTTTTTTTTCCCTTTTTTTTTTTTTTTATTATTATTTTTTTTTTATGAGGCACAAGGTCTTTGTCTTAGAATCCTAGATATGCATTTGGTATGCACATTTCATTAAGGTAAAAATCAAGACTAATTATTTATTCAATTTCTCTCCTATACCTAAAAATTAAACAATTTATTTATTTTGACCAAGTTTTTAGAAATCCTAATCATGATTTTCCTAATCCTTAAAACTAACTTAGATTTCTTTCAAAAAATAAGTCAAAATATTTCCTTTTTATAACATTTTTTTTTTTTAAAATTTTTTTTTTTTATTAGCAAATTTTGTTAGTGTCTACCTATGTTAGTATGTTAGTAAAGCCCACCCCCACACTTATCTCATGCATTGTCCTCAATGTATGATGAATGCATATATGCATGAAACAGAACAAGGGAAGGCGGAAGTTACCTTAGGGTGGTGGTTCCGGAGGTGGTCTAATTGGTCCACGAAATGCGGCCCAATCAAGATAACAGATAATTTGGTGGAACCCACCAGAAACTTTCCTTACATAACCCACTAAAATATATGTATAATCATTTTTTAGAATTTCCACCCCATCAAATTTCCAAATTGCATAATAAATTTCAGAGTTAATTGTCTCAACCTCCTTGTCCCAAAATGGAGTATGAAAAGATGGAATGATTGACTTGGACATGGGAAGTACGGGAACGAATACTGACTCAGGGAAGAAGCTCAAATCAAGTAAGGGCTCAGGAGTCGGGCTAAGTTCGAGAAGTGGGTCCAAGTCAAAAAATTGAAACTCAAGTCCACAATCATCTTCCCACAATGGAATGTGACTCAATGGTGGTGATTCAAGTTCAGGAATGATAGATGTGGGAATCAAAACTGACTCTAAAATATTACCTAAGTCGGGTAACAAAACAGGAGTCAATAATGATTCAGGAATTTGAACTTGATCATAGATTTGAGAATCTAGGTCACATTCGAGTTCTAATTCGGGAAAGGAAAAACTTGCCAAATTATCAGAATTTGAAGTTTCGGCAAGTTCACAAGATGGTACTGAATTAGAAACTTGTTGTTCCAAGCAACTTGGTTCGTCGGCTCTAATCAAGTGGTCATCGATATCAGAATCAGCCGGCCGGTGTAAGCATTCCACCATCAAATCTATGTCATGATCACGGGCTAATTTAGCCTCAGTCATGGCAGCTAGCATCCCTTCATAGTCGATAGGTGGATCATATTCTGATTGGACTTGAAAATAGGACGGGTAATCGTGATAAATTTGTGAGTCGGTGGACTCACGTATCATCATGTCTAAAATTGATGGTGATTTTTGCTTGGACTCATTCCTACTCATCATTTCTAAGATAGATGGATTTCTATTCTGAATGGGTGGATCTGAGTATGAATTTTGGGAAGAATGTGGACTAGATGGATATGAAGGACAATTAGGTTGAGAATTAGACTCGGGGGACTCGAAACCCCATGAACTCTGTGACGAGTTGAAATTATTATGAAGATTATAGTCATAAGATGGAGTGTGTGGGTTATATTCATTCGGATAAGACCATTCCGGCACACTAGATTGGTCAAAGTTAGGGTATGCCGGGTTGGTAATATCCGAATAATAGTTAGGGGTGTAATATGGATTAAAATTAGAATTATTATTATATGCCATATCACACCAACACAAACAAAACAAATAAACAAACAAAAAGAAAAATTCTAATCTAAGTTAGGGTAGACCTATGACCTAGACGACTCCTAACTGGTTAGACTGTCCCCGGCAACGGCGCCAATTTTGTTGACTGATTTTTCCTGCACACAAAAATTAGAATATTAGATTAAGAATAGATCGTGCGAGGAATCAGTTCTAATCCGCGGTAGCAGGGCTATGCGGGTCGTGATCCTCAAGGAGGGACTGCGATGGAAGCGTTAAGCAAGTTATACTCTAAAGCTTTTATTTTTATTAGTTAAATGGGTGGTATTTACAATGGATGGAAGAAAAGAATTGTGGAAGATGTGGATTTAATCTACAAAAAAGAAAAGAAAAGAAACAAAAAGAAAAGAAAACTTACTTGAGATTGGTTGAAGAAAGAACGTGAAAACCTTACATGTTCTACCTTGCTTAGGAGGCGTTCCACGAATAGATCATAAGATCGATCTCAATCCCTGTGCACATTATATCGTCAAGCATACTCAAGTACGAAGTGATGCGTAGCTTGGAGGAGACGTCTTCATGAACTATCGCTGGTTCTCACAGAGCTTAGTTATACGTGCTTATGGAATCCACTTGCATGTTCATCAACAACCACAAGATCACAGAGAAAAAGAAAAGAAAAACAAAATAAAAATAACACATAAGAATAAAGAACAAAAAGAAAATTAATTACCTTTATTGCTTTAATCAATGGCAGAGAAAAGAAGATACATCGGTGTCACGCTCAATATAATCCTCTCTCTCTCTTGAAAATAAAAGAAAAGACACCCTAATTTACAAAAGAAGAAAACCTAGAAGAAACCCTAATTTTGGCCCTTTGCTCGCCTCTGGACGCTGGACACCCTTTGCGTTGCACTGCAGGTGATATTTATAGGTGCAGAAGGCTACAGAGTCCCGGATAAACGTGCCAACGAAATCTGGTCCAAGGATAAGCTCAAAGTGCCGCGTTTCCGCGGCTTTTGCCGCGGATCCGCGGCCTGGTAGAGTCGGCTGGCCACGCGCTTTGGCGCGTGGCCTCTCCTGGTCCGTCCCTGTGGGCTTCTGCTTCTGGAAGTATGATCCTGGCTCTCCATATTGGGATTTCGAGATAACTTAGTAATCAAGTTACCTTGATCTCAATTATCCCAAATCTTTTATCACGAATTTCCATATTGTGTATTTGCACTTTGACAATTGATATTTGCACTTTTACACCTGGGCTTCAACTGTGGGCTTTTGGGCTTCATTAAGCTTTATTTATTATAAAAATAAGAATTCGAGGCCTGCACACAATAAATTACAAATTATTAATAAATGTGCAGAATTAAATTAATAAATATGAAAATGTGATGGTAAATATGATGATAAAAATGCACTTTTCACTACCAATCAGTACCTTATATTTTTATGAGCCAGATAAGGACAGTCTGCTATCTGGAGTAGATACCACTATTAAAACTTTTAGTAAAATCCTTCATGACTCATATTATGCTGATATCAACTTTCGGGTATAACATAATTAAATCTTTTGTTACAAGGTCATGAGATTTTATCAGCTCTTCTATCTCTTAGACTTCTTGGAATATTACCCAAGACAATTTCAGGTGTAGACGTTAGGAGTACAATCTCATCTACTTTATATACTAAAAATTCTAATGAAAGGAGGGCTTGAGTTTAATTGGGGAGATTTCCGTGTTCTCTAAATTTTTCTTCTAATTATATTTAATTATAAAAGGGACACAATTTAGCTTTGTGCATTAATGAACTTGAAGTTAAATCCCTACATGTTAAGGATTTGCAAAGCCTTTACTATATCAACAAGGATCACTCTAAAAATCCCTCGATTTGCTCGTGATGTTTCGTCAAGCCTCTATCACCTACATCCAACCGGAATGTGAATAAACTGCTGGGAGGTGGACTCGTATAGCTCTCTCTCTATATATATATATATATATATATATATATATATATATATATATATATATATATATATATCTTAGACAATATAACACATACTATAAGTAGTTTGATGTTGCAGTGACCACCAGTCATGAACCTTTTGTTTGACACAATTTTATGGCTCGATCTTTCCGGATAACCAACGGAGTTTTATAATAACTTTCATTCTACGTATAGGAATAGAACGAGGAAAGATTTATTAGAAACTAGACTCCACTACCTTTCCAATGACCTATTACATGATAGGTTTTGATTAACCAAACTGCTCCAGAAATTCAAAAACCTATCAGCTGTGCTGAATTCTGCAGCATGACAGTTTTGACCAACCTTCAATATTTCAGTCATAGCTTAAGTTACAGATATCCGATGAGGGTATGGTATGAACCGTTGGAAAGTAGACTCGATTATCTTTCCAACGGTATAAAATATGATACCATTAAACCCCAACATACTACTGATCTGCACTTAAATTTACAGATTATGATCCTGAACAAATTCCTGCACCTATAAGGGGTATTCTCTATTCACTCAAAATAATTAATTTATTCTGAAACTTTTAAAAGAAAATATGGGGGATTCGTAAATTGGGGATTCCCTTAGATGACACAAATTGATCATTATATGTGCCTTAAAATTTCTCCAAATTTGAAAATTGAAAACTAGATAAGCTTGGTCAAATTAAGGTCTCCTCCACTACATTATTACTACTATAGAAATCTTTCACCTTCCATTAATTAATAAGTACAATCGAATTAACCCATTAATAGCAAGCCTAAAATCATACCTTAACATGCAACCTCCTTACCCATCATTTAGGTGCAAATTAAATTTTCTCATAAATTTAGAGATCAAGGTTTGATCATTACATGCATTGCCAAGGGATTTCAAGGAATATATACACATGACTAGTTCAAGGGAAACAATTCTACTCAAATTAAGGATCAAGATCTAGGGATAAAAATAAAAATTGATTGAATTTGAGGAATGAGAAAAAGGGAAACCCCACTCACCGCCGAAATTTCCGAAGTCCGGCCGCCCTAGCCGGCCGCCGCCGCCGCTGCCGCGGCCCTGGCCGTCGCTGGCCGCGCCTCCGGTCGCGCGTGGCCGCGGCTGACCGCGCCCTGGCCGCGCCTCCTTGGCCACCCGCGCGAGAGAGAGAGAGGGGGGGAAAACTGCGTGAGGGAGAGAGAGAGATTTGGGGGAGAAAATAAACTTATTTCTCTCCCTTACCTATTATAAATAATTATCTATATATATTATACTTGCCTTATTTGCCACTTGTCATCATAAGATCCTCTCCAATTGCCACCTCTCCTATACAAATCTCAATTAAATCTCTACCCTCCACTTCACTCTTTAAATCGCTAGTTCTCATCTCCACCCTACATTATAAAATAAAACTTTATTTTCCACTTATATAGTTTGTATCTTTCCATGAAATACCATTATACACATAAACATATACAATACATTCTTGTATACATCACCAATATTATTATCACTATTACATATAAATATTTTTAACATGCATAGCTATTTAAATACTTCCAATTAATTCATTTCAAATTTCCCTGATAAATTTCCAAATTTATTATCACATAAATATAACCAAATTAAAATTCCTGATATTTTTTATAATCTCAATACTCAAGGAATATAGTATTAAATCAGGGTTGAAAAATTTGGGGTGTTACATTCTACCCTCCTTACAAAAGTTTCGTCCTCGAAACTTGCTACCTGAAGTAAGTAAGCATAAAACTTTGCATTTCTCTTATATAATTCAAATTCTTACTTCCATAAAAGACCCCTTTCGATCCTTTTCCTCAAGAACTTGGTATTTCATGAACAATTTCCTATACTATATTCTTACGATCTGACTTAATCTTAACCTCGCTTGATATTTTAATCATTTCCTTACTCCAGTGTCCCATACCACTAGCAGCTCGTTCTGAGGGCCCACACCCTCAGCCGAACACATCCGAATTTTGGCATGTGGGTACCATAATCCGAACATAAGGTAGTGACCAAATATCCCGCGCTTCAGGATTAGTCATACACGTAAGAACTCCTACCCTCCTTAAACCAACCAAGTCAAACAATGTTTTCACATACATACAAGGCATAAACATGCAAATCAATCCAAAAATCAGCCCCCATCAATCCAATCCTCTTCTACTATTCGTTCTAAGTTTATCCTTCATCTATATCCTGTGCTCTGATACCAACTGTAACAGTCTCAGTTTAATAAATCCTCAATTTACATAACATCCATCTTACAAAAGCCGATTAATCAAATTATTTCCTTATTTCTTAAAAATTTCGGCAGCACCTCCTTTGTAATTACTGGTCGGATATAATATCCAATACAGATATGATATATCTCGGCTAACATCAGCCTACTTATTCTCATTCCAACCATATAACTCTATTCAACATTATCCACACAATCATAAAAGTATTTCGGCTTGACATCGCCTACTTATGAAGAAACATATCAATATGAATTCTAGAGTTTCTTTCTATTCATCCATAGAGTCTCAGAATGATAACTTTCAACTTCACATGGCATCATGTTGATAAATATACATATTATTACTACAACCAAATACAAGATATCTCGAATGTCAACTTGAAATGAAACTACTACAAGGTTCTCCAAATCTATATATATACAAGATTAATAGTCTATCTCACGACCCACATGTATCATTCAAAAAATCCAAGCGTTCCAAGATACAAGAGTTGGATTGATACAGAACGAACCCTGCGCAGCATAGACCTGACCCCTGCCTCCAAGCAACCTGCAATATATCAGTCTGAGGGAGGGTGAGCTCGACAGCTCAGTGAGTGAGGTAGGAAATAAATCACAAAAAGATAATATCTCAATGAGAGTATATGAATATTCATGCAACGAAAGAAACCTGAACAGAAAGAAGGCAAGAATCGAAGGCATCCGATAGTTTAATAATTAAGGCCTCAGCCTCTAAAATTTCTGAGGACGGTCAGACTCTTATGATCGTATTCCCCAATTTCTTTCTTGGATTTTCATATTTATGTGTGATAAGGTCTAAGAGTTACATAACAAACTCTCTCGTCTTATGTGTACATAGTGTGTATTACCCACGTACCTTGTGTTTCACGCTATCATACATTAACCACAGGAGTTATGCCATAAACCTAGTTATTGCATTCAGATAACACTTACTTCACAAGTCATAATTATGTAACATACAATCATATCATATTTCTCGTAATGCAATAACGCTTCACCCTTCAAGTAAAGCACGGATTCACATGCACATTTTCACCCAATACATGGTATTCATTTTAAATCAGCTAAACTTGTATTCTGATGGTTTCATGTCATATACGATGACACAACCCTCATACCCCCAGTGTCACATACACACACATACACATTTGTATCACACATAATCATTCATTTTCAATCATTTGTAAGGATTCAAATACATGTATATCATATCACCATTCAAGTACTGCATGGATTAATCCTTGCACTTTCACCCATCATATAATATTTCATTATCTCTTATAATAAAGCAGAGCTTCACAGTCATGCATAAGGACAAGCATAGAACACTGTTCAATTTGAATAAGCACATCTTATTTCATGACACACGACCCATCTCATACACCGTCTTCACACCAACCAGCTCCCGCTGGCCCCTTCCTACATTTAACACACACAATATCACACCCCGTCTTCACACCTACCAGCTCCCGCTGGCCCCTTCCTACATTTCACACAATATCATACCCCGTCTTCACACCTACCAGCTCCCGCTGGCCCCTTCCTACATTTCACACAATATCATACCCTGTCTTCACACCTACCAGCTCCCGCTGGCCCCTTCCTACATTTAATACACACAATATCATACAAAATCATATTCACACAATTCCCAAGTTCGGATTCTTAACATGCTTATCAATTATAAGTGCTCCAATAGGTCAGCACTTAAGTAATAACATCTATTTCTATTCATGCTCTATCCAACTATTCATATTAGGTATATTATACAAAACAAATCATTCTCATAAAATTCTTAGTTGACTATGACGATGTTATAGGGGCATCTACTAACATATCACCTTCTATGTTAAACAACTTCTAAACACTTTCAGCTGAACTTAGAAATGTTAATGACTTGAGGAGTATATACCTTTTTTTGCAATGAGAATATAGACAACATCTTATTTAAACTGAAGGTAGGAATGTGAACCTTCTTAACAGTAACAAATCTTTCACTTTTAACCCTGTGTCGGAATCTCTAAGAAATTATCATATGCATAGTAAAGTACGGATCTCATTTCACTTGGCACTAAACTGCACACGAAGTTTATTGGTACCTTATATTTTTATGAGCCAGATAAGGACAGTCTGCTATCTGGAGTAGATACCACTATTAAAACTTTTAGTAAAATCCTTCATGACTCATATTATGCTGATATCAACTTTCGGGTATAACATAATTAAATCTTTTGTTACAAGGTCATGAGATTTTATCAGCTCTTCTATCTCTTAGACTTCTTAGAATATTACCCAAGACAATTTCAGGTGTAGACGTTAGGAGTACAATCTCATCTACTTTATATACTAAAAATTCTAATGAAAGGAGGGCTTGAGTTTAATTGGGGAGATTTCCGTGTTCTCCAAATTTCTCTTCTAATTATATTTTAATTATAAAAGGGACACAATTTAGCTTTGTGCATTAATGAACTTGAAGTTAAATCCCTACATGTTAAGGATTTGCAAAGCCTTTACTATATCAACAAGGATCACTCTAAAAATCCCTCGATTTGCTCGTGATGTTTCGTCAAGCCTCTATCACCTACATCCAACCGGAATGTGAATAAACTGCTGGGAGGTGGACTCGTATAGCTCTATATATATATATCTCTTAGACAATATAACACATACTATAAGTAGTTTGATGTTGCAGTGACCACTAGTCATGAACCTTTTGTTTGACACAATTTTATGGCTCGATCTTTCCGGATAACCAACGGAGTTTTTATAATAACTTTCATTCTACGTATAGGAATAGAACGAGGAAAGATTTATTAGAAACTAGACTCCACTACCTTTCCAATGACCTATTACATGATAGGTTTTGATTAACCAAACTGCTCCAGAAATTCAAAAACCTATCAGCTGTGCTGAATTCTGCAGCATGAAAGTTTTGACCAACCTTCAATGTTTCAGTCATACCTTAAGTTACAGATATCCGATGAGGGTATGGTATGAACCGTTGGAAAGTAGACTCGATTATCTTTCCAACGGTATAAAATATGATACCATTAAACCCCAACATACTGCTGATCTGCACTTAAATTTACAGATTATGATTCTGAACAAATTCCTGCACCTATAAGGGGTATTCTCTATTCACTCAAAATAATTAATTTATTCTAAATTTTTAAAAGAAAATATGGGGGATTCGTAAATTGGGGATTCCCTTAGATGACACAAATTGATCATTATATGTGCCTTAAAATTTCTCCAAATTTGAAAATTGAAAACTAGATAAGCTTGGTCAAATTAAGGTCTCCTCCACTACATTATTACTACTATAGAAATCTTTCACCTTCCATTAATTAATAAGTACAATCAAATTAACCCATTAATAGCAAGCCTAAAATCATACCTTAACATGCAACCTCCTTACCCATCATTTAGGTGCAAATTAAATTTTCTCATAAATTTAGAGATCAAGGTTTGATCATTACATGCATTGCCAAGGGATTTCAAGGAATATATACACATGACTAGTTCAAGGGAAACAATTCTACTCAAATCAAGGATCAAGATTTAGGGATAAAAATAAAAATTGATTAAATTTGAGGAATGAGAAAAAGGGAAACCCCACTCACCGCCGAAATTTCCGAAGTCCGGCCGCCCTAGCCGGCTGCCGCCGCCGCTGCCGCGGCCCTGGCCGCCGCTGGCCGCGCCTCCGGTCGCGCGTGGCCGCGGCCGGCCGCGCCCTGGCCGTGCCTCCTTAGCCACCCGCGCGAGAGAGAGAGAGAGGGGGGGAAAACTGCGTGAGGGAGAGAGAGAGATTTGGGGGAGAAAATAAACTTATTTCTCTCCCTTACCTATTATAAATAATTATCTATATATATTATACTTGCCTTATTTGCCACTTGTCATCATAAGATCCTCTCCAATTGCCACCTCTCCTACACAAATCTCAATTAAATCTCTACCCTCCACTTCACTCTTTAAATCCCTAGTTCTCATCTCCACCCTACATTATAAAATAAAACTTTATTTTCCACTTATATAGTTTGTATCTTTCCATGAAATACCATTATACACATAAACATATACAATACATTCTTGTATACATCACCAATATTATTATCACTATTACATATAAATATTTTTAACATGCATAGCTATTTAAATACTTCCAATTAATTCATTTCAAATTTCCCTGATAAATTTCCAAATTTATTATCACATAAATATAACCAAATTAAAATTCCTGATATTCTTTATAATCTCAATACTCAAGGAATATAGTATTAAATCAGGGTTGAAAAATTCGGGGTGTTACAGACATACATTAAAGGGCCAGAAGATCCTCAAGTTAGTAAAATTCCATGTTAGGCTTGTTCTCTAGGAAAATTAATCATGAGACCATCACCAGTCAAAATAAAAACAGAATCACCTACATTTCTTGAACGTATCCAAGGTGATATATGTGGGCCTATACATCCACTGTGTGTATCATTTCGATATTTTATGGTGTTGATAGATGTCTCTAGTAGATGGTCACACGTTTGTTTATTATCAGCTCGCAATGTGGCATTTGCGTGATTTCTTACTCAGATAATTAGATTACGAGCACAATTTCCTGATTATACAATCAAGAAAGTTAGATTTGACAATGCTGGTGAGTTTACGTCTCAGGCTTTTAATGATTATTGTATGTCAATTGGAATAGCTGTTGAACATTCTTTTGCCCATGTACATACACAAAATGGTTTGGCTGAGTCACTGATTAAGCGCCTCCAACTTATTGCTAGACCATTAAAAATGAGAACTAAACTTCTTATTTCTATATGGGGTCATGCAATTTTACATACTGCAGCATTAATTCGTATCAGACCAAGTACATATCATGAGTACTCCACTCTACAATTAGCATTTAGTCAAGAACCAAATATTTCCCATCTTAGAATTTTTGGTTGTGCGATATATGTACCGATTGCTCCACCATAACGTACAAAGATGGGTCCATAATGAAGACTGGGAATATATGTCGGCTATGAATCTCCTTCTATTATAAGATATCCTGAGCCAAAAACTGGTGATGTTTTTACGGCTCGGTTTGCTGATTGCCATTTCAATGAGACAATTTTTCCAGCATTAGGGGGAGAAAAGAAACAGCTGGAGAAGGAGATTACATGGAGTAAACCATCCTTATTGTATCTTGATCCTCACACAAAACAATGTGAGTCAGAAGTGCAAAAGATTATGCATTTACAAGAAATAGCAAATCTATTACCAGATGCGTTTACCAATACGAAAAGAGTGACTAAATCATACATACCAGCTGTAAATGCTCCTGCTCGGATTGAAATCCCAAAGGGACAGTCTGAGAATGAAGTCACTAATGAGTCTAAGACACGCCTGAAGAATGATAGATCAATCGGTTCCAAAGATAAAAATCCTCGAAAAAGAAAAGGAGCAGATAAGCATGATGACTCCAATGTGCAAGAATGTGTTCCAAAAGAAACACAAAATAAGACAAATCAAAAGATGGAAAATCCTGAAGATATAGAAAATCATGAGATCTCTATTAATTATGTCAATACAGGAGGATTATGGAATCGCAATGAGATGAAAAATATGGATGAAATATTTTTCTATTCCGTAGCATATGATATTGTTAACGGAAGTGAGGATCTTGAACCAAGATCCGTCACTGAATGTCAAAATAGACATGATTGGACAAAATGAAAAGACGCTATACAAGCTGAATTGAATTCGCTTAATAAGCGTAAAGTATTTGGACCTATTATCCTCACGCCTGAAGCCGTGAGGCCAGTAGGATATAAATGGGTTTTTGTGCGAAAACGCAACGAGAAAAATAAGATTGTGAGGTATAAAGCTCGACTTGTTACCCAAAGTTTTTCGCAAAGACCAGGAATTGATTGTGAAGCAATGTATTCTCCAGTAATGGATGCAATTACGTTTAGATATTTAATCAGCCTAGCAGTTTCTAAAAATTTAGAAATGCGTCTTATGGATGTTGTTACAACTTATTTATATGGGTCGCTTGATAGCGATATTTATATGAAAATCCATGAAAGATTTAAAATGCCTGAAGCATTAAGTTCAAAACCCAAAGAATTATATTCGATCAAATTACAAAGATCGTTATATGGGTTAAAACAATCAGGGCGCATGTAGTATAATCGCTTAACCGAGTATTTGTTAAAAGAAGGATATGTGAATAATCCTATATGCCCATGTGTTTTATAAAGAAAACAACATCCGGATTCATTATCATTGTTATATATGTTGATGATTTAAACATCATTGGAACTCATACAGAAGTCCTAGAAGCAATGATATATTTAAAGAATGAATTTGAAATGAAAGACCTTGGGAAAACCAAATATTGTATTGGTTTACAGATTGAGCACTTTCAAAGTGGAATACTTTTGCATCAATCAAATTATATTGAAAAGGTTTTAAAACGCTTTAGCATGGATAAATCAAATCCTTTAAGCACTCCAATGGTTGTTAGATCATTGAATGTGGAAAAAAATCCATTTCGCCCTCGCGAAGATAATGAAGAGGTTCTTGGTCTTGAAGTACCATACCTAAGTGCAATTGGAGCTCTTATGTATCTAGCTAATTGTACTCGACCAGATATAGCATTTGCTACTAATTTATTAGCAAGATTTAGCTCATCTCCAACACGGAGACATTGGAATGGTATTAAACATGTATTTTGTTATCTTCGAGGACACTAATTTTGGTTTGTTTTATTCAGAGGATCAAAACAAGAAATAACTAGTTATGCAGATGCATGTTACTTATCAGATCCACATAAAGTCAGGTCTCAACAAGGATATGTGTTCACATGTGGAGGTACAACGATCTCTTGGCGTTCACAAAAGCAGACACTTATTACCACTTCTTCTAATCATGCTGAAGTCATAGCATTCCATGAAGCAAGTCGAGAATGTGTATGACTGAGGTCTGTAACTCAACACATCCAAGAAACTTGTAGATTACCAGTCAATAGAGATCTAACAGTACTGTTTGAGGACAATGCTGCATGCGTCGCTCAAATGAAGTAAGAATTCATCAAAAGCGACCGTACCAAGTATATAGCCCCGAAGTCTTCTCATTCAGCTAAGAGCTTGAAAAGGATAAGAAAATTAATATTCAGTATATCAGATCAAGTGATAATGTGGCAAATCTCTTTACAAAGGCACTTCCCACTACAACTCTCAGAAAGCTTATTCATGATATTGGGATGCGTCATATGCGAGACTTATGAAGAAGAACTACTCATGTCAACTTGAGGAGGAGCTTACGTGGTTGCACTCTTTTTTCCTTACTATGGTTTTGTCCCACAGGGTTTTCCTGGTAAGGTTTTTAACGAGGCAGTATAAAACACGTATACAAATATGATGTACTCTTTTTTCCTTCGCTATGGTTTTATCCCACTGGGTTTTCCTAGCAAAGTTTTTAATGAGACATCAAGTACGGTTGACAACCAAGGGGGAGTGTTATGAAACGATGTTGCCTACCTTTACTATGCATCATTAATGATTTTACTATGCGCTAATGCAAGCGATGACGCAAGCATGCATAGTGACTGCATACCCCAAAGTTTTCCTATAAATAGGCCCTTCCTGATTCATTTCAATGTACACTTCAGAAATCAATAAGAATTCCTACTTCTACTCTGTCTCTAGAATTCTCTGTTTTGGTGTTATATTTTTCAGAGTTTTACAACATAATTTAAAATATGGGTTGGTATATCCTCACATGTATTTTAGTTAGATTTTAGATTAGGTTTTGATGTATAAAAAATATTCATGGAGATTATGGTATAGACATGATTTTAACAAACTATTTTAGTCAAATAAATTGTGAGATAATAGGTTACTTACTTGGAGTTGATTCCCCTAGTCTGCTCCCTAATCTCTGTACTTCGAGATCTTTTTTTTTTGTGCTTTGCTTGAGGAGAAAAGAAAGAAGAAGGTGGGGAGAGTTAGAGTCATGATTTTTTTTTTAATAGAAAAGAAGTAGTTTAGGCTTTTTTATGGATTATTAGGGATTTTAAAAAATCAGAAATTCAGTTAGGTTCAGCTGCTTGACTTATTAGTTAGGATAGAATTAACTGAGCTTATGATTTTGAAAATAGGATTTGGATTTGAGTAAGTTATGATAGATATGTTATTGTTAGGATTTAGATTAGGATTATCCTAGATTTATGATTTGGGTTGCTAGGATAAAGATTTGATTAGATAGGATTTAGTTTAGGTAGTTAAGATCTAGGATTTGAATTTGAATTAAGATAGAATTATGGGGATTGGGTTTTGGGTTATAGGTTGGTGGGTTTCGAATTTAGACAAATATGTATGGGGAAAAGAATCAAGGAGGGAAAATAATAATTTAGGCAATGATAATAAATAATAATAATAATTAACCATATAATAATAGAAATAAATAATAATAATTAAAATACTAATAATAATACTCTAGTAATAATAATTTACAACAATAATACTAATACATAATAATAATATTAATAACAATAATACTTAACAATACTACTAATAATAATTAAAATAATTATAACAATAGTAATAATAATTATAATCATAATAAAATACTCATTACTAAGAATAACAAATAATAATAACAGTACTAATAAATAAAATATTAATAAGTGATAATGACAATAATAAATAAAATAATGTTAATATCTTAAAAAAAATTGTATATCTAATAATAATAACTATAAATCAAATAATTAATAAAAATGATAAGTAAAATCAGATAAAATATTAAAAATAATAATACAATATTATTGGCCAAGAGATATTACATTTAAGCTGGCTCATTTCTCAATGAGTTCCTTCGCCTCTTCGGGCGTGTTTGTTTCGCCGCAAGTCGTAAAACTTCTTTTCCATTTTCCGTTGTTTGTTTCGCTGAAAAACATGTTGCAAAATGCAACTTTTCTTTTTCCCATTTGCAGTTGCTACAGTTAAATTTGTGGTCATGTAAATCTCACTTTTACACTCATATTTTCCCACTTACAGTTGCTACAGTTAATTTTGTGGTCATGTAACTCTCACTTGTAGTACACTTATAGTTCAAAACAGTTACTTGATAATCAATATATAATTTAATATTATTAAATATTTAATATTTTAAATAGTGTTCAATTTCTTATTTAATTATTTAATTATTTTATATTTTTAATCTTTAATTTTTTATGTTTTTAATATTGTTTTAATATTTAATATTTAATATTTTAATTTAATATTTTTATTTAATATTTTATTTAATACTTCATTATTTTATTAATACTTATTCCATTTTTTATTATTTTATTTAGAGTTAATATTTTATTAATATAACAATATTATACTTTGCTATATATTTAATTATTTATTTTTTAATACAAAAATTACTTTATTAATATCATAATATATTTTATTATTATATTAATATTTTATTATGTTAATATTGTAATAATAATTTAGTATAATAATAATATAATGATAATTTATTATTAAATTATAATTATATTTTACTTTGTTAATTTTATATTTCTATAATATTACAGTAATATTATAATAAAATTTATATTATAATAATTTTCAAGTATTTTGAATATTATAATATTATAACTGTATTTTATTATTTTTGTATGATTTTTTAATATTTATATTTTATTAGTATTCTTAAAATTTTATTAATATTCTTTAGATTTTCTTAAAATTTTATATTATTTATTTAGTTAATATTTTAGTAATATTTTACTATTTATACTAATATTTTATTAATATTATTGTTATAAATAAAATATTAAGATTATTAATTTTTTACCTCAAATTTATTAATACAATTTAATTTGCAACAATAGATTTAATTTAATAGTATTTATAATATTTAAATCACTGCTACAGTTAATTTTGTGGTCAACTTTTCCACTTACACTTTTACATTACCAACCAAACACCGTAAAACACAATATACTTTACCATTTACACTTTCACTTTATCAACCAAACACCGTAAAATACAATATACTTTTCCATTTACACTTCACTTTATCAACCAAACGTCATAAAACACAATATATTTTCTCTGCTACAGTTCACTTTTTCCATTCTCATTTTACGACTGACGACTTGCGACGTTTAGTAACGAAACAAACAGGCCCTTCCTCTCGATTTTTTTCACTGAGCTGGAATCATGTAGATCGGCAGACTTCTCGCGAATGATTTATCTTAACCTCAGGGATGGATAGTGTTGAGAGCATTTATTATCATTCGCAAAAACAAAGAGAACATTTCTAGGGCTCATAACATATGAGGGATCAGCCAATTCTTTCACTTTAAAAAGGAAAAACTCATCTGAAGAAGAAGGAAACAGAAGGAAATAGGAAACATATAGAAAGATGAAGGAGAGCGATTGTTTGAGTTATTTGTGTAAGAATTTTTCCAACTTTCTTTTTCGTAATTTTTCTTAGAAGTTTTGAAACTTTTGTTAATATTTTTTGTTACTGTGTTCTTTATTTTTGCACACTGCGTGTTTGTGGTTATGTCTTACTCAACTTATATTATGTGCAGAAAAAATTATCCTCCGTTTTGAACATTGTTATTATTATTACTTTTGAATTTGCTAATCTTGGGATTATTTTTAATATAGGCGATGTCTATCTCATATTGTCTTGAAGAGTCACCAAGTAAATGCAAAGCCACAATGGAGAAAAGCAAGGGACCTGAACCGGTGATTGGTATGACATTCAAGTCTTTTTAAGGACGCTTATGAGTTTTATAGCCAACACTCAAGGAATTTGGTCTATGGTGTAAAGATTAGAAGATCATCTTATAATGAGGATAAGAAATTTCTTCGTTTTGTTTTTGCATGTTATAGAGAGGGTAAATCACACAACACAATGTCAAATGAATTTTCGTCACGGACCATCAGCCAAAATGGAATGTCAAGCTTGTATGCATGTGAATTTGCAAAAGGATGAATTATTTCACATAACTAAGGTCAGTCTCACTTTCTTATTTGAGGATGCTCTTCTTCCTTTCTTATTTGATCATTGAGGAAGACTTCAGAGTTTATGGTGTTCTTTGGAAAGCTCAAAATAAATTATCTAGGCATTTCCACAAACACAACATGCTCATAACCAATTCCTTTATTCTAGAAATCTACTTTCAAGCAAAAATACAGGACAGAGACTGAAAGAGATTGATTCTAAAATTAAGAAACACTTCACAACATTACTCATTCCTAATTTTTCCCCATATATTCAATCAACCAGAAGTAAGAACAAAAAAATGATAAGAAAACATAAAATTATACACAATTCTTTTAGATTCATGTATAGTTTTTCTTCCTAATTATTTTTCTTTCTTTTCCTTTGGTTCTGCTTGTTTTTCTTCTTTTTCTTGATCCTTTCATTGGGACATACGCAGAGAAGAGGACAGAGAGCAATATGGATTTTGGTCATCTTGGCCCTAGAAGCTTCACAAAAAATTGGAATCGGTGATCCCTAGTTGTCATTGAGATCGGCGAGAAACAAACAACATTAATGATCCCTAGTCGTCGTTGAGATCAACAAGAAATGAATGGAATCTGTGAACCCTAGCCATTGTTGAGATCAGCGAGAAATAAACAAAAAGAAGATGATGAGGAAGGAGGAGGTGGGTTACATAATCAATATGTTGATTGAGCTTTGGAAAAGAGAGGATGTAAAAAAAGGGAAAGTTTTTAAGGCTCCGGGTCATCTAGAGAGGAGAATTTTGAAAGAGAAAAAGAGAAAAAAAGAGGAGATGAAGAGAAAATAGAGAGGAGAATTTTGAAAGAGATCTCTTTCAAGCTGTGTTGTTTGTTTATCTCAGTTTTCTCGCTGTGCATGCCAAAATTTGGCGGAAAAAAAGGAGGGAAGAGACCTGTCCACACCAACACCAGCCTGGAGCCAGCTCGGAAGGATCCGAGCTTCTCGCCTCCTCTTTCGAGCGAAGTGAACGTCTGAGCTTCTCTCTTCTCTCTCTTCCTCTCTCTTTAGTGAAAACAAATAGGCCATAAGTAATAAGTGCGTTTTCTCTACCTCATTTGCTACACAAGGTGACTCGATCATAGGGTCTGGAGACCCGAGGTCCAATCTTCATTACTCAAAATGAAAATTTATGATATTTTTTTAAAAATATTAATCAAAACTGACCGAAGGGAGGTTTTCTCCCGTGACTTCTATACAAATTTTGTTCGTATTGTCTGTTCATCTTCAATCCACGAGAGAGAGAGAGAGAGAGTAGTGTCGCCGCCCGCCGTCCTCCTCTCTCTCCTCTAACCTCCTCCTTTCCCTTCTCCTCTCTCCCCTACAGCCTCCTCCTTCTTCCTCTTTTTCGTCGCTCACCAATGAAATTCGGTCGGTTTTCCATCACTGACGCGATATACTAGTGCTATTTTATTTTACTAAATCTTTGCCGACTTAGTTGCTTTCCTTCCTCTCATCTTACTTGAGTTCCAATGATGATGCTCATCAGAAGAAGACCCCTCTCCTTCCCCTTCCTCGCTCTTCCCTATTGCTCTCCCACCTCATCCTCCTTGTGCAAACAAAAACCCTATTCTCTTCCTCTCCTCAAACCCCAATCCCCAAAAAGATCCCTTTCGCCGTCTCCGCCCACGATAAAACTTGGGACGACCCCTACCGCTAGATGTCCAAAATCGGCGACCTTGACCTAATCGACTATCTCAACAGAGAGAACTCCTACGCCAAGTCCGTGAATGATTCTAAATATCTCCAGGAGAGGTTGGTTATTGAGATGAAGGCTCGAATGCCGCCGAGGGTTACAACTCCTTCAGAGAGTTGGGGTGACTGTTGCGTCAAAAATTCTATTTTTTGTGTAGAGTTGTGTTGGTTCTTTTTTCTAAATAATTTGAAGTTTTGGTAGCCGCCCTTGCATCAAAATTGAATATTATGATGGTTTTGCATCAGTTTAGGGTACTTCAAGGGCAAGCATTTTCATTTCTAAAATTTGCGAAACTAGCCGCATGCTGATAGATAGTGCCATATGATTACTCTCATCAATATTAGATTTCACCGAAGATACTTATACTGTTAAATTATGAGACTATACATGGATTGATCGCATTTTATGCGGTCTTAATTCAAGGAATAGGGGTTGTATGTTTTTAAATTGCATGATCAACAAGGTAGATTTTCCCCACCAAACCTGATATTTGAATATCATGTTGATATTTCTTCCTAAGATTTCGTGGAGCCTTTTCATTCAAGCCTTGTGCTTCATAAATGATCTTGTGATATCTGAATGCCAAATTCTAATTCTAACTCCTTGGCGTTAGATGTAGCAAGGGGTAGGGGTTAGTGTAGGGTAAAGATTTTACCCTTATAAGTACCCAACCTTTTGCCCTTACCCTACTATAGGTTATTATACAAATTACACTTATCCTATTTTATAGGGTAATGAGTTGTGGTGGAGGTTCTCTGACACGATTGATTGGATATAGTCAACCTCACACCACAAAGCGAGAGGGTCTCTCAATTATTGAGTGATAATTGAAGATTTCAACACAGTAAACAGGCGGAGACAAGATTTTTATGTGGAAACTCAAATTGGAAAAAATCACGGGGAGGAGAGAGCGAATTCACTATAATATCTCAAGGTTACAATGGCTCTGTGGAATATTATCGTCTTTACAACTTCTTTGATCCTCCTTCTCGATAGATCTCCATGTGCATAAATACCCTGTGGCGTTCCAATTGATGATGCAGATATCTTGACATATTTCATTACTTGAAGCGTAGAAAGAATGATGAAGTTGTGATGAATCCACGGGCGCCCCAGCAACAAGTTGTAAGTCGTGCCACCATCGATGACATAACACGTCACTTCTGGCTTCAAATTATCAATCTGGCATTTGAGCTTGATCTTGCCCATCAGGCGTGTCCATTAGCATTGAAGCCATAGATAGTAGTTTGGGTGGCATTTAATTGATGGACGGGAATCCCCAGGTATTGCATGATCCTGCAGGGCATAATGCTCAACGCGGATCCTGAATCAACTTGAATGTTACTCACTTCAGATGATTCAATGTACCATGTGTAATACAAGGGCCTGTTGTGTTTTCTTTTTATCTGCATGTCCTTTGGTGTGAATGTAATGCAGGAAAATTTTGAAGTCTGATGACAGTGTCCATCATCTTTCTCCTCACGCACAGCTGGAATCTAGGCTATGAAAGCCTCTAAATCCTCTAGTGCCTCTCTAAGAACTTCTCTTGTAGACCTGGAGAGTCTTAGAAGCTTATAAAGAGTGATTCTAGATGGGATATTGGCCAGTTGAGGTAAGACATCAAAGTAGAAAGAAGTTGATGAGTCTTCTGCATTGTCTTTTTAAAGAGCTTTGATATAATGAAGCTTCTTCTGCTTCTCCAAGGGTTGCTTCTGGGCTGTTCGATTGCTTTCTTGGTTTGACTTGGAGAACTCACCACCAGCTCATCATATTGTTTGCCGGACAAGTTCTTGACATAGGAGGAGCGTCTTGGTCAGCAACAAAAGCAGATTCCTCTTCTTCAGAGTTGGTAAGAGAGGCAACATCTGTCTCAGCTTCTCTTGAAGAAACACACACCACGTCGCAAGAAGATGCTCTTGCTTTGTCTTTGGACTTCCTATTGGTTATAGTAATTCATTGCTAGCTTTGGATAATGTCAGGATAAACCCACATTATCTCTCCACGAAGAGTTAGAACGAGGACTAAGTCTTCCTCTTTCTTGTGAGTGGGATCAATGTAAATTACCTTTAGTTCAATTTTCGGGATAAGAACCACTCCGGTTGGCACTAATGAGAGATTCCTGCTGAATTGAAGGGATGTCATATTGGTAGTCATTTTCTTTTGCTCTGGGCGGAGTTTGAGCACATCTGCATTAATTAGAGCTTGGAGAACATCTTTGAAGATGTAACATCTCTTTGTAGGATTTCCCACCATCCTGTGATACAAGCAATAGTTGGGATCATCTGTCTTGCCTACCTCTTCAGGGTGTTTAGCCTCCGGGAGCTTGAGTTAGTTACTTTTGTGAATTAACTTGAACAAGGAGATGACATGCTAATTCTTGAAGGAGTATTGTTTGTTGACGTTCATCTGGCCTGAAGTATTACTCCCTCTAACTGGTTGCGGTTTGGTAGAAGATGTAGTTTCTGTTACCCGGGTATCTTTTCTTTTTGATTGAAAAGATTGTTCTGGGACACATCATGTTGTCCTATCTTGTTTAGGCTTACTCTCTTTTTCTTTGGCCTTGACTCTCGCAATAGTTTCTTTTGCTTGTTCGCCTTGTAAAACAAGTTCTTTCAAGTGCGACATTCAGCTACTTCTATTTGAGCTAGAAGCGTGGTTTGCAGGTTATGGTGGTAAGTTTCTACTAATGTAGACTGAGTCATGCCACTTGAACATCAGAGCGCCATACCCCGAAATCTCTCTATAAACGCTTTGATTGACTCTTCTTTCTTTTGCTTTGCAGAAAGAAGAGTTAGCATAGATACTTATGTGTCATCTTCGAAAAAATGAGCCAAAAATAGCTTCTCCAAATCAACCCATTTCTTAATAGACCAGCAAGGAGTTTCATGAACCATTCAAAGGTAACTCCTTTAAGGGTGCCGATGAATAAATGAGGCATAACAGCATCGTTTGATACTTCGTTCCCAAATTGAAATTTGAAGTAGTATATTTGTTGTTCCAGTGAGCCTTTATCGTCAAAAGATTGCAAGGTTGGTTCCTTGAACCTGGGAGGATAGGGAATAATATTCCACTCAACCAGGTATAGCCTGACTACCCCCATCTCTTGAAGGTTCGATTTGAGATAACTTTCAGGCGTTTTTCAAGCTCATTCATCCTCTTGACGTGATTATTTTTGTTTTCTGAATTCTCTTGCTCTTTAGATGAAAATTTAGGGATTTTATATTCAAAGTTGTTTTCACTTTCGGTATTTTCAGAGGTAGAATTTTCACCCACTTTCTCTTTATCCTTGCCTTTGCTGGAAGAAGCTTCAGGTCTTGAACTTTTCAGCTTCCTTTTTGTTTTTGAAATGAAAGAGCTATCTTCTTAAGATCATTGATAGATTCTTGTTGAACTTGAAGCATCTCTTGCTGCACTTTTTGCACTCAAGATTGTTTTTCAAATCTTCTGGCTAGTTCTTTCAGAGTGCTCCATATAGGCGAAAGCCTCCCTCTCCATTTATGAGTTTGACGAATGAGACTCCACAATGATAGAGTGCTCATCGTTTGCTTCAATTTCTTTAGCCAGAATATTTTAGTCAATCAGGGCGATTGCTCCGGTTTGGATCCAAATATGTTTGTAGATTCCTTTGGGGTCAGCAAATATTTCTTTTAAGCCTGAGGAATGCTTAACATCTGATTCTTTAGAGCTAAGTTGTTTTCTTTTTGACTTGCTTGGTGTGGCGTTCGGACCCACCATATTTGAAGTCACCTCCGGGTACTCAAAATCAGAAGACAATTTTTTTCTTACGAGATTATCGCCTCTTGGCTGAGTTTATGGTTGAAGCCTTTGATAATCAGTTAAAAACCGTTAACTTAGTCATCTGAAAGCCACAATAGCAATCGGAAAGCACTGCCGAGATAAGTCGCTCGCAGTGGCATTGAGTGATTTAGTGAACACTTATTTTTCTGGTCAAGTAGTCCCTCAGATCAGTAGAAGGGGTGTTTGAGAAACCAGCTTTGAACCCATAAGGGTTAGGATCTCTCAGTTCAGATTTGAACTTAGCTACTTATTACTGAATGCGATTCTCGCGTTTTGAAAGTGAAACACGAATGTCGCATTCTGGCACAGCCTTTGGCTGAATGCGGATATCACACTTTGGAGCAGCTTGTGGCTGAACGTGAACATCACATTTTGGAGCAGAGACATGCAGTTCATTTCCTAGCGATTGCTGCATCTGAACGCGAGTGTCACATTTCTGTAACGTCTGCGTCTATGCACGAGTGTCGCGTTTTAAGGCAGAGATTCGCAGGTCGCGTTCCAGCGATCGCAGCTGAATGCAAGTGTCGCGTTTGGTGCACACTGCACTGCTTTCATCTTCTGTTTGCCGACAGCGAGCTCGACATCTTCATCGATGATCAGCAATTTGTTTGGTTCGTAGGAGTTATTGCGAACCCTCGACAAATTGAGTTTGTTCAGTATCAAAGTGAACCGTAAAACTTCTGTCTTGATCGCTTGGAGTAGAGGTCTTCCAACTGCGAAGGTGGTTAACTCGAGTTTGCTAAGCCTCGAGAGAGGCTTGATGGCGAGATTGATCTCTGCCATAGTGCTGGCTTTGAGCCACAATACAAGTCTTGCGGGTCTCCTTAAAGACTTCATCACAAGCCGAGTTGGCTTCAAGGAAGGTTGCATGAACCTCAAGAGAGGTTGAACCGTGTGCTTTACTAAAAGGCGTATGGTTAGCTTTTGAGGAAGCTTTTTCTTGAGAAGCCTTAGATGAGGCTAAAAAGCGAGTCTCATTTGAGACTTTGCGGTACTTTCACATCGATTGGGGGCTAACTGAGCTCGAGGAAAGAAGTTGTTGGTCGAATTCGACGATGAGCGATTCGAAAGTCGATCCGCTCAACTTCAAGTCGGCTTGCGCCACGACCTTCTCCTTGGTAGAGAAAATGTTCCCCAGCGGAGCACCATCTTTGTTTCTTGGGAAATCGCGATGTAAAAGTCTTTAATTGGTTGAAAAGAGAATTACAAACTGATCAATATTCGATTATAAAAAGAGGAAAGAATAGATGAATCTCCCCTTTATTTAGTGTCAGGTTCTTCGTGTGGCAGTGGAGAGTGCTTATTCTCCGTTGATGAGCTGAGTTTGAAGCTTGTATCTTCTTCACTCTCTTTATCAAAGCATTGAATAAGGTATGAACTTTAAGCAACACTGGAAATCTCAAGGAGATTGAGAAGAACTTTTTTGTTTTTTTTACACAAGTTTTCCAAGAGTTCTTTCTTTTCTCAAAACCCCTCTCCTTCTAGGTATTCATAACTATTTATAGAGAATTTTTGAGGTGTAACTGTCCCCTTAAATCTCTCCATAATGGAAATTTATTTCCCATTAAGTGGAGAAAGTGGGTGTAATTGACCCACTTTTATTATTGTCTGTTACAGCAGAAACGCGGGTCTCGCGTTCAACGTGGAGCTCGCGTTTGGAGTTGAAACGCAGAGCTCGTAGGCTTGCGTTGATATCGAAACACGACCTTGATTGAAGTCTGCGTTTGAAGAAGGAACACGCCTTCGTGTTTAGTGAAGGAACACGATGTTCGCGTTTGGGACTGAAACACGACTTTCGCGTTTAGCGCGAGGCTCATGTTTGAGGCTTTGTCATCAACAATTTTTTAACAGCCTACAAAGAGGCCCTTTGAGGTTATTCATTTTAAGCAAAGTAGACAAGAAAAGTTTTGCGTAATTTAGAAGCTCTTCCGATATTGAATAAAGCCCTAGGATATAGATACTTCAACCGAGGAGAGATGCACATGCTGGGTACATATTGAATGCATGGATACTATGATATTTGTAGATATAAATATTCTGGATGCACCATTTTAAAGTGTTCAAAGTTTACCACTTAAGACACATCCAACACGTGGGACTATTCACTTTAACGTGGTGTGTGACATACTCTCTCTCCAGTTAGGGTGTAACGTCCTCGCCATTTTAACACTTTATCGGGCGATGTGGGATTTTAGAGATGGCACCATATATTCAAGTGGCGCCCCCACCACATCCCTGTATGATGTGACTAGGGGTGCAAATGAATACGGATAATCTGCATCCACATCTGCAAAAATGTGAATTTGGATATGTAAAATCCCCATACGGGCCGATACTGATTCAACAGATGGGGTTTTTAAAAATTATGGGGATTACATATACATATATGGGTAGCATTTTAAATTACAGATATGGATTCAGATACAAATATCCACATATTTAGTAATAATATAAGTATATGATATTTTATATTTATGATCTAATAATCTCTCTTTCTCTGTCAAGGCGCCACCGGCTTTTGCCGCCGCCGGTAAGTGCCTCTGTTAATGTCCGAGTAGGATTTTGCTCAGATTTCAATATAATTTGCAATATTTATTTCTGTAATTCTATTCATGAGAAATTGAAGTCAAATATGAGCCTGAAGATTCAAGTGCAAGACCATTACGGAAGAAAGGATGAGAAGCCGTGTGAAAAATGACTTCAAAAATCTTTATTAATTTGATGTTCATGTTTCTTGGTTTTATTCTCTTGTTGTCTTGTCTCCTTTGATTGGATCTATTGATATACATATCTAGTTTTAGTTTTGCATAGTGGAACACATGAGATGGTGCAAATTCTCTATCAGTTCAATGCACTTTAAAGGAAATTATTATCAGCTTTCTTTGTTTTAATGATCTTTCCTTCGTGTTTATTTATCTTTAATGTTTATATTCTCCTGAAATTTGGTGTGATTTTTTTACTGGAGTCTTTGTTAGACCTATTAATGTTTTCACTGGAGTCTTTGTTAGACCTGTTAGCTCATGCATCAATTCTTATAGTTTACCATTTCTCATTAGCTCACATAGATACTTTTTTGATTCCCCCTTCCTTCCCCAATTTCGTAAGATCGGGAAGAGGCAAATTGTATCTTAAATCATATAGATATCCAAATTCTAATAATGCATACAACTAGTTTCAATACAAGGTTAAATAGGTAATGTATCCGTTTAGCTTAGTCGTAGCTATATCAATTTCCTACATATCTGATTCATATTCATATCTAATTCGCTAATATCTGATCTATATCCGATATCTAATTTTGACGTTTACAGATATGAATTTTTCACGTCCAATAATATCGATATCTGTATCCGAAAGTTAAAAGCGAATACAGATATGGTAAAGGCAATGTCCGATCCATATCTAATCCGTTTGCACCCCTAGGTGTGATACTTAGCTTCTTATAGCACTTTACTTTTCCGACTAGTATTTGCTTTGATATCATTTGTGATGTCCGACATTTTTTATGGTTCTTCTCTATAAAATGCTAGCTATGATCAATTCTTTAGTTCATATGTATTATTATATACCAGAAACTTTTCAAATTTATATCCCATGCGGGACTATTCACTTTAAACTTGCGGTGTGACAAGCACAATTAATTTTTCATTTGGGAGAGAAGGAAATAAAGAACAATGAAAAGGTGTCAAGAAAGATAAGAAGCCAATGTAGAGATAAAATTATTGTTTAGTGAGGAGTTGAGAGAGGTTGAAGAGGAGATTATCTTGATAATAGACGAAGAGATGATTCATAACAAAATGGAAGTTTTTGAAATGGTAGGGGAGGGTAGGCTCCCCCTCGGGCCCCTCCCCCCTTCCTTTTCCAATAATGCGTTGTTGGTTCGGTGTAAACCAAACAGTTGGAACCTTGCTCTCGGAGGAGAGAGGAGCTTTTCATGGGAGTTATTGGGAAACACATGGTGTACATCAGATTAGGTCGTGACAAGACATATCCTTCCAGCTTGCGGTCTAATCTGTCCCCATGCATGTATATGTATGTATGTTTGTGTATTAACGCTTTCTATTTCTCTGTCTATAACATGAATTGTTAACACTAAGAATCTTAAATGAGAAAAGATAACATGGATTTCTTAATATAAACTTCTGTTATATAGATTATAAACCAATAATTACTCAAAATTCTTTTTTTTTCTTTATTAAGTTAGCAAGCAACTTACATAACTATTACTGGTTGCTTTTATTTCATCTTGGTATTTCAGTTAGAGAGTACATATTTCAATCTTAATGAGTAAATGATAAAGTAGCAATGGAATGTCTTGTTCAAAAAACAAGCATCAATGAAATGGGGAAGACTCCGCTCATTCCAACCATAAAGCATCCAAACCGCTTAGGTGCCACCATCTAATTGTCACGGAAGGCGATCTAGTGAGAAAACAAGAGCATACTGAGGGAAAGGGCAAAGTTCTTCATCATAAAAATATCATCACGAGAAGGGAACACTAGCATGCACCATGAAGTAGTAGGATTAACATTTTACCCTGGACCTAATAATTATTCTAACTGAATATGATTGTCATCATCTAAGCCTTTTTCCATCAGAATGTGGATGGTCCAGGGTCAAGGCTCCATGAAGATTTAACAAAGTTTTATGTCTGGCTGTGACTTGACATCAAACCTCTGTTTACTACAAAATTTCTGGCAGAACCATGTATGGATGAGAGGGGGACTTGTCATCATCGTAAAATGATAGTTGATGTCCTCCAAATCCTTTTAGACAATTAAAAAAGAGTCCAAAAAGGGGGGAGGGTGATAGATTAGATATAAAAACTACACAATCAACTTTGAACATGCTTCTGAGTTATTTTAACAATGCGTATCAGTAGCAACACTAATTTCCTAACATGAAAGGCACAAACCAATGAACCGATGGTTAACAAAGGTTGACTCACAAATTGAGAGCAAAAGGAGATAAACTGGTGATGCGGACATCCGACGACACTAGAGGCGTCTCGAGTTTTTCGTTTTATTGATCAGAGTATGTATTTTTTTATTTATTTTAGCTTGTGGAGTCTTGTTATTTTCTCTTTTATTTTGTTTTCTTTTTTTAGTCCCATATCAGTTATATGAGAAAAGTTGTAGTCTTGTAAGCCTATATAAAAGCATGGATTGAATAAATTTGAATGAAAATTGATTTATGAAAATTTGAGTTATTTTCTAAATGAAAATTGCTTTATTGAATTGGATGTGAATCTCAATTTGAATAAATTTGGTGTGAAATCAATATCTAGTTATCCCCTCACCCATTCTCAAATCTTATCATCATCTCAAATCCCAACCACATTTCAAAATCTTCTCTCCACAAATATCTATAAAAAAAATATCATTAAAATTCCCTGCTGCTACAGTATTTCTGCAATCACTACTGTGCCCGCTACAGTACCCGCGGCTGCTACAATACCCGCGGCTGCTACAGTACTTCTGCGTCATGTAGTAGCGCCACTAGGGGTGCCACTGGTGCGGATTATTCGCGGATATCTGCATCCGAATCCGTCTCTAATCCGGATATAAATATCATTTTTCACATCCGTCAATATTCGTATCTGTATCTGTATCCGAAAGTTAGGTGCGGATACGGATATAATAAAAGTAATATTCTATTCATATCCGATTCGTTATCCGAATATTGAGTGCTTAATAATGATATCTGTATGAAAGGGACTATTCTTCAATGGAATAAAGCATTAGATTTTAATATTTTAAGTTGGTGAAAAAGTAATAGTGGAAAGTATTCGATCCTTGCAAGAGTAGCACGAGATATTTTGAGCATTTTGACATCAACTGTGGCATCCGAATCGGCATTTAGTACCGAAGTTTGTGTAATCCATTACTATAGAAGTTGAATGACAATGAATATGGTAGAAGTATTGATATATACACAATAGTATCATAATATGTATCACATTTAATATTGTTGTAGATGAGATAAAAAGTAATATAAGTATATTCGTTTAGTTTATCCTTAACTGTATCCATTTTTATATGTTCTATTAGTATCCGCATCCGATCCGCTAATATTCGATTCATATCCGATATCCGATTTTGTTAGATACAGATATTATTTTTTTACATCCGTCAATATTCGTATCTGAATGTTGGGTGCAGATACGAATATGGTAAAGACAATATCTGATCCGTATCCGATCCGATGACACCCCTAAGTGCCACTACTACAATACTTCTGCGTCATGTTCGTTTTCATGTTATAGCTTTCACATCTGGGCTCTGATTCGGGTGATTCTCATTGCATTGTAATTTAGATGACGAAAGCTTCGTACCTGCAACCACAACAAAACATAATAGCAACATCAGGGCCCAATACAAGATTAACAAGTCAACCACAAGAGCAACAACAATATGATTACCTAAGAATGAGCTTCTTAGTAGGTAATTTCTATTTCACTAGTCAGATTATTTGTTGGATTACATAATTGTTTATCTCTAAAACTTTATCATTACTTCTTTTGTCCAAAATAATTGTGGGACTGTGTGATTCTGTGTAAAGCTTATGACATACTGATTTTAATATTACAAATGGAACTATTTCAAGTAGCTGAGTATTGTGTTGATATTTGTCAAGATTAAAATTATCTAGATTACACTTGCAATGATTTATTAAAATTCAACTGGTTACATTATTATTTTAAATTATTTCGTACTGAAAATTATAATTTTGGTGAAACATTGCGGAATTCAGATCTATCACTGATACACCACACCATAGGGTCCCCGTTTCACATCACTTTAGTATCAGAGCATGATTTAGATAGAAAACTTGCATTAGGTTTAGAAAAAAATTGAATTATTATTTTAGGCATTTGTTAAGAAAATTTGTTTTTGTTTTCTTTGCACAAAAAAATTTAAATTTAAAATAAAAAATTAGATCTAGTAACTCTTATCCCACCCCTATGGATTCCTTGCTTGCAATGATACTTGCCGACATAATGGCTATACTTACAGCCATGACCTAAACCATGGAGTCCTCCAACCAAACCCTAGATAGGATCATCACTAAAATCGAGAAAAGTCTGAAAATTTTATTCTTTCAGTAGTCACGCCCGTGGTAAAGGAGTCTAGTGACAGAGACTTCTTCAAGATTAGTCCCACGATTAAATATTACAACTGTCAATGTTATAGGCATGTTGCTGCCAACTGTCCAACTTCAGTCAATGTCGCTAAAATTAGGGAACCGCCTGTAACAAATTAGAGCTCCTTTATTGTCAGCCTTACTGCCAGTACTTGTTTCCTTCCCCCTCTACTGCCGACACCATCTTCTCTATTTCTTTTACTGCCGACTCCTACTGTCATTATCTGCTCTGATTGTCAACTTCTTTCTCCTCTGTTGCCGATACCCATCCCTATGATCACGAAGCTTGCCGATGTCCTTGCTGAATAACCTATTTGCCAGGTGAAAAAAATCTGGAGACTCAGACCTTTATGAAAAGATTACGGGTGATAACTTCGAGGAGTCCAGTACTTCGAGCCTCTTGCAGTTGTTTCAGACATTATGGAGTTTATTGATGTCTCTTCTAAAGATAGTACTCTGAATCTCCCCGAAGTCAACCTATCGTCACAAAATCTGTTGCTGTCTTTTCTTAAGACCTCCCGAATAAGTTACTGCTGACGCGTGATATCCAATACGACATTGAATTAATCTCAGGAGCTAATCTTCCCGACTAGCTACACCCTAGGTTGGATCTTACCAAGAAAATCAAACTTAAAGAGCAAGTTGATGAATTGTCATTGGAGAACAAGCAACATTGCCTTATCCCAATAAACACCCATATTTATGAGGACAAATTTTAGAGTTATATAGTGACAGAAGATATTAGTCGGATCAGAGATAATATCATTTATGGTCGACCCGTGTCCAACAGTTCAATGAATGCCGATATGGAAGAATCTCACACTTTACAGTTTATTTACTTTTCTTCCATTACGATTAGACAAAGGGACACAATTCTTCAGCCTATGCCAGTTAGGAAATCTCTTAACATCTTACTTATGTAACAGGTAAATTGTCATGTACATTTACATTGGTGCGCCTAATAATTCTTTTTGATAGAGGTCGATAAGATTGTTGATACAGTAACTCAAGTGCCTAAAACTTTCAGTGTCTAATAGGGAGTCTAGCTCACTAGATTTTCTAGGACCCTTGGTATTTGTTAGGCATAAGCTAAGCTCTCTCGGCTACAGTTTACTCTAGAGTATTCTGAGTTTACATATCTGAGTCTGCATTATATTTGTCATATACGTGCACGATTTACACATGAAAAATTAGTGATAATTTGAACTAAAAAAACACTAACTGTAATTTATGAAATTGTGTCAGGAAATTATTTAAAATTTTAGTGTTGACAACTTATGATGGGTCATATTCGTCCGAAATGATTTTTTCGAGAATTGTTAATGATTTGCATACCGTAGTAGCATATTTTTCAAAATCTTAAAGAAATCAAAGTACAATATACATGTTATATATTTTTCAAAGATTTTGAAATTAGTTATATTTTCAATGTTAGGTTTTTGTGGATTACAAGTATTAGATCTTAGCCCTAACAACCCACTGGTTGTAAGTCTTCCCTGAGCTATTTTTCTCTGAGAGTCCCCACATTTAGTTCACTCTCAGATATTTATCCCAATACAACAGTGAAATGTGATAAAAATTTAAATGATTAAATATATCTGGTGTATTCTAATGATATCTGATTGTTTGAAATAAATATTATTTGTTGAGTTGTGAGCTGCAACAGGTAGACTCAATTGTGTTGAAGCGTTATGAGAGTTTTCTACACCGAACTCGATCGAGTCGAGTTTTCTCCCACCTAGGGAGAATGATGCTGACATCTGACGACACCAGAGGCGCCTCGAGTTTTTTGTTTTGTTAATCGGAGTTTGTATTTTTTATTTATTTTAGCTATAGAGTCTTGTTATTTTCTCTTTTATTTTGTTCTCTTTTTTTAGTCTAATATTGATTATGTAGGAAAAGTTGTAGTCTTGTAAGCTTATATCAAGGTATAGATTGAATAAATTTGAATGGAGATTGATTTATGAAAATTTGAGTTAATTTTGAAATAAAAATTGCTTTATCGAATTGGATATGAAATCCTATTTTGAATAGATTTGATGTGAACCCCTCACCTGTTCTTCTCAAATCTTATCATTATCTGAAATCCCAACCATATTTCAAAATCTTCTCTCCATAAATATTTACAAAAGAAAATTCATCAGAATTCCCTACTGCTATAGTATTTTTGCGATTGCTACAGTGCCAACTACAGTACCCGAGCTGCTACAGTATTTCTGCAATATCTACAATGTCACTGCTACAGTACTTCTGCGCCATGTTTGTTTTCAGGTTATAACTTTCACATCTGGGCTCTGATTCAGGTGATTCTCATTACGTTGTGATCTTGACGACGAGAGCTTCGTATATCATAACAAAACACAACGGCAACATCAGGGGGCAGTACAAGATCAACAAGTCAACCATAGGAGCAACAACAATACAATTACCTGAGAACGAGCTTCTCAGTAGGTAAAATCTATTTCATCAGTCAGATTATTTGTTGGATTACATTATTATTTATCTCTAAAACTTTATCATTACTTCCTGTCGTCTAACATAATTGTGAGACTGTGTGATTCTATGTAAAGCTTGTGATTTACTGATCTCAATATTTCATATAAGACTATTTCAAGTAGCTGAGTATTGTGTTGATATTTGTCAATATTAGAATTATCTAGATTACACTTGCAATCATTTATTATAATCCATCGGGTCGCATTATTATTTTAGATTACTTCCTATCAAAAATCATAAATTTTGGTGAAACATTGCGGAATTCAGATCTATCACTGATACACCACACCATAGGGTCCCCATTTCACATCAATTGGTTTGTTTGGTTAATGACAAGAAATGTACATGGAAAGAAAGCACCACTAACTTAATGGAAATATCATGCGAATAAATGTAAAATGTTGGACACACCTTTAAGGCAGAAAAGAAAACAAGCAGACTATACACGGATATTCCCTGATTTTATTGTTGTGTAAGGAGTTGAAGACGAAGATCAGGCTTAGTGCTTTATTCAGTATATTGGTTCTGGAGTAAAACTTTTGGCGCATCTGAAGTATTTTACAAAGCTGCTTCTTAATCTTTCTCCTAATAAGAATGGATTTTTAGGATAATTACTTAAAAGACTTTACCGTCATGCTATATAGTCTTGTTTCTCTCCTAGTGAAAAATGATAGGAACAAGATGTATTAGAAAATTGCATGATTATTTACAACTGACTGGAAGGAAGGTCAATGTATAATAATAAAATAGGAGTTGTGAAGTTCAGTTTTTTTCTTACAAGTACAATTTTATATTTCAGAGAATTTGGAAGAAAGTTTTCCCAGAGGAAATTGCTTTCTGTTATGTTTCTATCTATTTATCTATTTATATCTTTTTTGATAACTTGTTAACCCTCTGTCTGCAATTTAAAACAGGTTCCTTTTCTTGATATTTGCCACACAATGTTAAATCCCACTTTACCTCTCACTTTGGACTATGGGTTTGGTGACCCTAGGTGTCAAGTGAAATTCGATATGATTCAAAGTTATTCACCATACGATAACATACCTTCTGGGGTTTGCCATCCTCGAGTGCTAGTTACAGCATCATTTTATGACTCGAGGTATTCTTGGACATTTCCTTGCACTGCTTTTAAAGATTCCTTATTATTTATTTGTTTATTTGTTTGCGAGTCAACTTGCTTGTGGTTAGGTGTTTCAATGTCTTTTTTCTCTCTCTCTTAATCTTCTTTATTTTTGTTTCATTTTAGTTTCTATTTCCCATGCTTCATCTTCTTAGCCCTCAAAAGTTCTCAGTAAATGATTGCTTTATTTTCATTTCTCTAACTGATTTTCTGGATTCACCTCTTTTAATCAATGCTTCTAATGAGTCTCTTTTGTATCTTCCATTACTTCTGCTCATGTTTTATTCTATCTTCATTTGTTTTATCATTTCCTTCTGCTGGACAACTTTGTTATTTGGCTGAGCACTGCCGGATAAAGATTTTCAAAAAATTAGGTTTCAGCGGACTACTGTAGAGGATCCAGACCATGAAATTCTTTTGATTTATTAGCTTTCATCTAGTATTGCATGTGTGGTTCTCAAGAATCAGTTCAGTGAATGTTTTGGCCATTCATTGGTGGAAGAGGGCAGGTTACTTTAAATAACTGGTGTTTGGTGCATTACTGTGGCTTGAAAGTCAGAATTAAAGTTGAGTACATACCCCCAACAAATGTTGGTTATGCAAACATAAGATTCTGTTTACAATATTTGAGAATGTTATACTCTCACACACGTATACGCACACAGACATGTTGGTTGTGCAAACATTGGGTTCTTAATATCTGAAAACATTACCCCCATGGACCAAGTTTTTCAAACAATTTTAGGATTCTCCTAAACTTGATAGTTGCCTTATAAAGTCATGGTTATCTATTTTCAGGTATTGACAAATTCATTGGAAAATTAACATTTTTTCAGCTGATGCATTTGGAAAAAGCCACTGATCTAACCCTCAACGGTCATGCTGGGAAGGTACACTGCTATATATGTTCAGAATGAACTGATCTTTTCACCTTTCAATTGAATGTCACTGTGTCATTTTCTTCTTGTTATTTTATTGAACAATTGTCTGCATATGTAATGCATAACATATTTGTTTTGGAAATTCTACATAAAGCAGAATGCTTTGGAGGGGAGGAAATCTGAGGACAGAGAAAGGAAAGAGAAACAGAGATGTGAAAACATTGGGAGCTCAGCCCTCAAATCAATCAATCATCAAATTTCTAAATCTCAATAGTCAATAAACAAATTACAGTCATCAATATAGTCTAATTTTCTGAGTACAACGAATTTTATTTATAGACTAAACAGAGTCTTACTTTAAAATAAACCTCAAATTCTTAATCCAAATTGATTCAAAATAAAGACAGACGAACTCCTAAATAAACTCAGGTTCTAATAAAGAAAAGATAAAAGACAAAAGACCTAAATAAGTTAAATATTTATCCTTATTAAACTCAAACTCTAAGCAAAAAAAATATACATATCAAATAGCCTAATTCAACTTAAGTTCAAGTTTAAATAGATCAATTCTATCTAATCACAAATAACTTCAAGTAAACCCATGGTGGCTCAAGGGGCTCCATTAGATATTCTGTTGCAATTGATTGCATCATTGTGGTATACAATCTAGCATTTTGATCTGTCTACATTTTATTTCTACATTACCGCCTATCCACAAGCAACTTATCGGTGTTGGCAATGATATGGGTGTATCAAAATTCTTCAAACTCTGGAAAAATAGAATAGTGCTGCATGGTTATTAGGTGTCTTGTGTTGGTTTATTGGAATACACAGTGAAAACAATGGAATATAAGGGAAATATATGATTATACGCAAAGGAAAAAAAGATTATAGATAAAACTATCTCAAGCAAATTATTTGTTAAGCTGCATTATGAGTGAAATTAATTTTAAAGTTTATTTTTATCTCACGGATTCAAATTACTGTTTAATTTCGTAGATGCAGCTATGTAATTCAGTGGACGAAATTTAGCATGAGAATAAAGGAAGAGCTGAAGTAAGATTGCTTGATATTCGTTTTGCTGGGGCTTCTTTTCGAAATATCAGCTTTAACAATGATTCGAGAAAGTTAGTTACCCATGTGTCAGCATTAATCAAAAAGTAAATGAAGTGGGGTAAAAAATCAGGTTATGGCTGTCACGGCTGTTCATACGTGTGGAGCTCTTCATACTATTTAGGTTAAGTTATCAAATGTGCTCTTCACATAAATGTGCTAACTAATTGTAGTTAATGTATTTCAACCAATGACATTATTCAACCTGCAAAATGTCCTTAACTATTGTTTTCCTTCTACCTGTGAGAATTCATTTCACATGCTTAATTGCTCATGTAGTTAAATTTACAAGAGAACTGAATCCTACATGTGCATGTGATAAATGTTTGGTCCATGCAAGATATGAACAAGCGTTCATACAATATGGGGAAAAGCAATATATAATTTAATTTGAAAGCTTGGTATTCATGTTTTGTGGTCCTATTATGCAATTGCATCACCATGCCAAAGGCCTTTTAGGATGTTTTTCACATTTAATGGCTTTGAGAGTTCGAGTTTTATCTTTGCTGGTACCAATGAAATCCCTGTCTGAGTTAGCTGCTATGGTTCTCTCTCAAAAAACATGAGTTAGCTGATATGATGAGAGTTGTGTAGATTTCTAGCTGATTGCTGTAGTTGTCCTAAATGCAAATCTTCACTTGGTAAAAGTTCGCGTACTCATTGGGAGGAAGAATTTGATTAACAGCTTCACAATACGACAAATGTGACTCTCCTTTGATGATTGTAGACTGTTGACCTCCGATTGTAGACTGTTGCAAGAGCATTAAGACAGGGCTCCTTTGTCTTGTGCTAGTTCATACTCCATCCTGCAATTGGTTTTGTTGTCCATGATAGAATTAGTTTTTTGTGTTTTTATTGTTGTGCGTGGAGTTTCTTATGACTTTCGAAGCCAATTGTAGAGAAACAAACACTAGAAAATGGTTGATCTGACAACTTCTTTCTTTCTTGTATCTCATCTCGTAATTTGTTTTTTTTTTCCCCTTATTTTTTTCTCATGATCAAAACAATGCAATGGTTGCTCATCAAATATGCTAAGAGACCTGGAACCGTGCCTTGTGCTAAACCTCCTTATGTGTTATAATTGACTTGATGGATGAATGCTTATGAAATTGCTGCCAGTGTGCGCGCGCGTGTGTGTGTGTTGTGTGTGTGTGTTTATGTGTGTGTGTGTAATACTCATGAAATGCCTGTAATAAACACAGGAAGGGAGCATTCACTGAGTAGGACCTAAAATTGCTCTGGCCACTGCCCCATTTTAGTTTGCCTATCACATTTAATTCCTTCATCAGTGCAGAGTTACGACATGGAGCAAGAAAGGAGAGTGCAATTGAATCTATGAGGCTCATGCTTTATTTCTCTCTATTTTTTCACACATGCAACTGTAGGTTTGGGGACACAAATGAAATTAATTTGTGTATCTTTTTTAGCTTTAATTTTACAAATGCTTTGATCCATTCATTGGAACCCTCTTCTTTCTATTGTGTATGCTTCTAGTTAAATTTGTGGAGTTCTCATTTTTCAGCCAATTGTTCAGTTAGCACTCTGACTTCAACTGGAAGAATTTTATAGCACCGCGATCAAGACTGATGAGCCGAAGAATGCCAAATACGCAGTATGTCCTCAACATCTTCCCTCTAGTCTACGTAGATTTCAGTCGCTTGCATATAGTTGAATAGCTCTTCTATTTCTCTACTTGCAGGGCTTGAAACTTCCAATAAAAGACCTCTCTTTTGGGCAACATATGGAAACTGAGCTAATGGCAGAAGAATTTATAACGAGCAGAGACCATCATCAGAAATCATCTCCCCATGCCTCATTGATCCCTTCAATGAGGAGGATGGTCCATTGACTGAAAGCATGAGAGCTGTTGTAATGATGTGAGCAACCCAAAAACAACCTAAGATGAGCTCTAGAGTTCATCAACAACTTCATTGGCTTTTGGCTGGGTCAAGGTGAGAAAGAATGAAGGTGACTCCCATCACCACTTGGGGACATTAGTGACAACAATAGTCTCTTGTTGCAAATAGAGTATATATTAACAAGTAATATGGCTCCTTTGAGCATGGCTGAACCTATGTACTTTTCTTAGGTCCACTCCAATCCTCCTAACTGCGAGCGGGCCGGGCTTAGAGCGCATGAAACTCATCATTACCTCGTAAAGGCATTCAGACCATAGCATGCTACGCAAAAGCACCGCTTTTTTTGGAGTGTTGTGACACAGTTGTCACCGGGAATTTGATAGGGATTTGAGTCTTGCTTCTCTGACTTGGATGAAGCATGTTCTCGTCTGAACGCACTCCACGTTCAGGAGGAGGTACACTGGAGATAAAAGAGCAGATCAAGTGGTTGGCTGAAGGTGATAACAACGTTAAGACTTTCCATTCGGTGCGGGCAGAAAAGATCCTTAATCTCCAAGCTAAAGGAGACTTATGGTTCTTGGATATCTGACCAAGCGAGGCGAAGTTTTCCAACGCAAAAGATCACATTGTCTGTTCCACTGCACCCAACAACAGACCACCAAGATAACCATCAAGTTACTCAGGAAGGATCAAGCATAATAGATTGTTGGGTCCATTTTTTAGAAACCTTACTTTGATCTTTTCTATGAATAGCTTTGTTATAGGGTCTGTTTGGTTGTCGTAATTGGCCGTAATTTGTAAGTCGTAATTGGTAAAGTCTTTTATGGTTATAAATGAGTTACATGTATGTAAATTTTACGGTGTTTGGTTGGTAATATAAAGTTGTAAGTGGGAAGTGTATTGTATTTTACGGTATTTGATTGTTATAATGTGTAAGTCGTAAGTGAAAAAAATGACCATAAAATTAACTATTTGGTCATTTAAAAAGTTTTAATATTGCAAATAAATATTAAAAGTATAAAATATTAAAAAAATTAGTATTAACATAAAAAATAATACAAATTTGTAGGACCACAATATTAACTGTAACTGGGCTGCAAGTGAGTGGTAATTGGGTTGCAAATGAGTGGTAGTTGAGTTGCGTAAGTCTTTTACAAATTACGGTCCAAACAAACACTTTAACTGTAATTGGGTTGTAAATCATTTACAAATTACGGATTTATACGACTTTACGGCGAAACAAACGACCCCTTAGTGTAAAATTCTTTCCCTATTGGATTACAGTATTTCCATAGTCAATTTACCTGCTTTGTTTTTTTAAGATAATTAAAGAAGTCCCTTGTCAAGTTGCAAAGAGTTTCACACTTTGAGTGTGAAATTAAATTTAGGAGATTTCTTGTAAATTCATCTTCTTCTTCTTGTTCTTCTTCTTCTTTTCTCAGCACATCCATCAGCAGACACAGATTCTATTATGGAGAATGTTTCTACATTGCTACCACTAACATTTTTGAAGTGCTTCAAAATCATTAGGTCTACACAAAAGGTGGGCCTTGATCTTCCTTGGTGGGTAAGAATCCAATAACTTTGCCCATGTATCTTAGCCTTCACGCTGATGCAAAAATCAATTTTCTAATAATAATAATACTGTTTTATTTATTTATTTTTCTTTTTTAAAATTTGTGGCTTGAACTTAAACTTGACATTTCTCCAGATCTCATCTCACTCTTTTACCATACGACTTGGGTTTCCAAATATCCATGTACTCTAACTAGGGATGGCAATTTGACCCGTACTCGCGGGGACCCGACCCGACCCGAATGGGGCGGGTTTTTTGATCGTTGACCGGGTTCGGGTCGGGTAACGGGGAAAACCCGAAATAACAAAGGCCGGGGCGGGGCGGGTACGGTATAGCATTGCCCCGCCCCGTTACCCGCCCCGTACCCGCCCCGCTATTTTTTCATATAATGAGTATAATAATATTATATATACATCTACTTAAATAACCCAGCTTTTAACACTAATTACAAATATGTCATTCCCTATAAATATCTAAACCAAATGGTCCAAAATCCAAATCCAATTTACCCTAAAAATTTGAACCTAATACACGATTTCGGGTCGGGTCGGGTATTTTTATTACCTGTCGGGGCGGGGATGGGGGTGACTGTGAAATACCCAACGGGGTCTGAGGCAGGGACGGGACGGGTTTTAGAATTTCGGGTACGGGGACGGGTTGTTCAATACCCGGCCCCGACCCGCCCCGTTGCCATCCCTAACTCTAACTACAATAAATTCAACTGAGAAAAGTGAAGTGGTCATTTGACTTGTTTCATTTCATTCATATGCAAGCATTCTGAGTATTTTCTTCTAGCTTCCCTAGAATGGCTTGTGTATCCGAGCACTCAGATTGGCAGGAGGCTGCTTTTTTGCTTTGGTACGCTCAACATTATTATAAGGAGTCAGCGACCACAGGTCCTCTTTTGGCTAACCGATCTCTAGCTATCACGTAATCTGATGATTCACACGATCTGGCTCCAATTCAAATAATAAGCGCAACTGGAACATATAGTGAATTGTTAAACAAAGTTGTCAATGACAAAGGATTACAATCCATTTCTTCTATGGGCATCACCTTTTTATTCTTGATGATTTATTTAAAGGAGTCGACGAGAAAAATAATATAGCAAAAAATGGTACAGGAAAAGAAGGAAAAAAAAAAGGAGAAAAGGTCAGATAAATCTACTAAGTGTACAACTTGTTAAGGGAGACTAGAGATGTAGGCAATGGCATTGGGTGAAAAATACGTACATTTTATCTCTAATTACATCCAGACTCAAAGGTAAAAAAAGGCAATATGTGACCCCTCAATTAGGGCTGAGCAGAGTTCGGTTATAACCGAAATAACCGACCAAAAACCGAAACCTGAACCCGAACCGAACCGAACCGCTCTAGTTCGGTTCGGTTCGGTTTCGGTTTTGTGTTTCAAAAATTGAACTCGACCGAATCGAACCGAATCTCTTACCCTATATATCACCCCACCCAAATTCAATTTAGTGAATCATATAGTTCTTTTTTTCATTCTTGCCATTAAAAGTTGTGAAAGTTATGTTAAGTACTTCTAACAACAATAGTTAAGGACATTTAGTGAATCGAACCGAATCGAACCGAATCTCTTACCCTATAAAAACTGGTGAAAACTTATCTCATTACTTCTAACAATACCATCTATTTTATGTTGAATATGTGAAAGTTATGTTAAGTACACCATCACAATTAAGAATAATATTTATATTAATATAGTTCTTTTTTTTCATTCTTGCCATTAAAAGTTAGTAATAATTATGTGAGTTTTGATATAATAGCCCAAATATAGCGTAAAAGTTTTAGAATATGAAATTTTTAATTCATATTAAGGTTAGGGTCTTTTTCTTATTTCTAATTTGGGTATTGAACATTTGAGATTAGAATATTAAATGATGATAATATAATGGTGATTAAAAAATGTAAGAAATGATGGAAAAATATTGGCCTAACCGAAAAACCGAACCGAACTGAGTCGGTTCGGTTCGGTTCGGTTCGGTTGCTAAGTCTAATCGGTTCGATTTTATAAAAATTAGCAAAAATCGAACCGAACCGACCGATGCTCACCCCTACCCTCAATTGTGGTTCCATATACAGAGGTGAAAACACATGAAGACGAAGGAGTTAAATATTATTTTAATATCATGCTCTTTCTACTATAATATTTAAGTTCTTTTTAACGATCAAACAGATAGATTAAAGCTCTTTAAACTAAAAGAAATTTGTCATGTTATTATTTGAGAAATGTGTGTATATCAAGCTGACGGGCTCTATAAGAAAAACAAAAACTAGAATATACTCTTTCATGATCACCTTGTCATATGTTGTTTAAAGAGTATGCATTGTACGTCTCTCGGAAGTAGTTATGATCAGAGCCACAACAACCATAAGCACATCTCTGATGTAACCATGGACGAGTTAAGCCTGACACGAGTCTCCTTGCTCACAATCTTGCTCAGTGAATTTACTTATGGATTTTCCTTTTTAGGCCTTTCACAATCTGCCCTATGAAGCTTCACCACGAGTCGGGTCTTATGTTTTATTGAACTACAATCCGAGCTCTGTTCCCATTTTCGTAGACTTGACATCGGTTTCAGAACCGATTGGAGGAACCGGGAACCGGACGGGGGCCAGCCATTTCCGTTTCCAACTTCGGAGCTAGACGGTTCTGGTTCCGGTCTGATCTGGTCCGGTTTCAGGCCCCAAGCACGGCCCAAAGGGCACCAAAAAAAAAAAAAATAATAATCCGGTGTAGAATCGGAACCACCGGTTTCTGAATCGGAGTCACTGGTTCGGATTCTTAAAAATAAGAGATCAGAACTGGACCGGCTTTGGACCGGTTTTGATACGTTTTGAGTTCTGGTCAGTTTAGTTTCAGTTTCGATTCATGGGACCTGATTTCGATTCGATTCGACGGTTCCTACCGAATCCGTGATTGAGTAGCCAACAGTTTTATGTTTGTATATTTTGGTTGTGACATTCTATTTAGTATTCATCTTGTCACTCATCACTCTGACGCCTAGAACTGCACACATTTCAACACCTCAGCAAGTTTGAGAAAATGAAAGAGACGGGCAGCCAAAGAGAGTGGGGATGGCTAATGGGGCGGGTGGACTCGCTTCGACCTGCCCCGCTCGACCCTGTGCGACCCGTTTGAGTCGCACAGGATGGGTTGCGGGTCAACCGGACCCGTCCCGTTTAAGGGCGGGTCAACCCGAGTTGACCCGTCTCGTTTAAACGGGACGGGTCAGATTCGTCCCGTGACGAATCGGGTCGGGGAAAATTTTCCCCGACCCCTCCTCTTTCCCCGACCCCTCCTCTTTCTTTTTTTTTTTTTTAAGTCCTATATTATTGTATATGTGAGACGGGAAAATTAGTTTCAGACTCCTTTTTTTTTTTAACCCTCAACAGCTTAAAAAATTACCTATTGTGACAAATTTGAAATTTTCAAAAATAAAATAATAAGACCCGTCTCGGCGAATCCGGGTAACGAGACTGGATTCGTTACCCCGATTCTTGATTCGTCTCGTTTGGATTCGTTACGAGACGGGTTCATAACAAATTCGTTAGCTAACGGGACGACTCAACCCAATTCGCCTTGTTAGCCATCCCTAAAAGGGAGGACCAGGCATTAATTGTAAAGCAGGCCTTAGGCTAATTGAGGGCACAGCTAGCCTTTGTATAATTTCTTCACATTGAAATTCCAACATGGAATACAATTGAAGCGCAGAGACAAGAAAGCAAAAAGCAAACTGTCCCTTCACACTCACTTCCTCAAAACTATTTTCTTATGCTTGTACTTTTATGTTTTTTTATTTTTTTATTCTTTTAGTGCCTGTTTTGTTAAGAGTGAAAGTGAGGAAGTGATGAAGTGATAATAGTTCTATTTGAAATTTAGGAATTAGTTAGTAAGTTTTTTGGCGTTTGAATGTTGTTGGGAAGTGTGATTTGAAAAATATTATGTCTTTTCTGGTGTTTGGATGGTAATGTGAAAGTAGAAGTGAAAAAATTGGCCACAAAGTTGACCGCAAAATAATATTAAAATAAAAATTAATTAAAAAAATAAAAAATAGACTGTAATTAGAATGCAAGTGAGATTTACATGAGCAAAAAATTAACTGTTTTGTGCTACAACTTATTACAAATGAGATTTACATGACTACAAAATTAACTGTAGCACTCTGAAAGTGAGGAAATAGTTGTGTAAAAGAGAAAATGAAAAGAATTTTTTTCATTTTTTTCCGGTTTTTGGATAAACAACAGAAATAAGAAAAGACATTTCCTCACTTTCACCCAATTCTTTGAATCCAAATAGCCCCTTGTTGGGAGAGAGGAGATAGAGGAGATGGAGGAGATGGAAGAAGATAGCACAGAGATCGGACGACAAAGGAACAAGGAACGGCGCATGGAGCAGGCAATTTGTGCTCCCGGTCGATGTCCCGGTCGACCGGTGGAGGAGGCCGGTCGACCGGCCCAGTCGACGGGCGTGCACGGTTGGAGCGGTCGACCGATCCTGGTCGACCGACTGAAGTGGGTTTGCTCTCGGGAAGGCGCGGTCGACCGGGCCGGTCGACCGTGGCATGGGTCGGTCGACCGACAGACGCGACTGGAGTTTCCTTTTAGGATTCGAATTCCTTTTCTGATTGGGATTGAATCCAACCTGGGTTTCCATAAATTCAGGGACTCTGTGGCTATAAATAGAAGCTAGAGGCCTCATGTATTGTATCCTAGAGAGAAACAAAGAATCCCTTGCCTCCTCAAGTGTTCCCTCTTGTAATAGTTGTATTGATTGTTGAATCAATAAGATCTCTCTCTCCCTTACCCCGAGGACGTAGGCACGTTGGCCGAACCTCGTTAAATTTGTGCGTTGATTGCTTTTCTCTATTGGTGGTTGTTCCTGCTGCGTTGTTTGTTTCTCCGGCTGAATCGAGTCTCCGCCAGGAGGGCGGATTCCTCAAGATCAAGTGGTGGTTGTTGTGTCTCTTCTTCCGCGAACCGCTGCGCACAACGAGTGGTGTCTGGGGGGCACAACAAGTGGTATCAGAGCATCCAAGGTTCGACGTGGGATCATCTGTTGATTCAAGGGCATCTGTTGCTGATTGGCGGAGATCGTGTGTCGATCTCGGATCAGAGTTGGGACTGTTTGTGGGATTGTGTGTCGATCTCAGAACAGCGTGTGAAGATTGCTCGAGGAATCAAGTCGGTGGAGTAGATTGCTTCGGAAACTCTTCGAGGGTTTCGCGTGGAGGTAAAGATCCTGTCTTTATCTAGTTTATTTTATCTAACTTCGTTTGTTTCTACATTGGTTTGAGGAATCAGTTGAGAAGATGGTTGGAGAAAGCACATCGGTGAAATCCATGTATCCACATCCAAAGATTGATGTGGTGAAGTTCAACGGGACGAACAACTTTGGTATGTGGAGGTGTGAGGTTATGGATGCGCTGACGGCATCAAACCTCGAAGACACTCTACGGTTGGAGAAGAAGCGCGCATCAACGACGGAAGAAGATTGGGACAAGATGAACCGTTTGGCGTGTGGCTTGATGAGGTCTTGTCTGACACAAGATATCAAGTATCAAGTGTTGCATGAGACATCTGCGACGTAGCTGTGGGAGATCCTGGAAAGAAAGTATCTGACGAAGAGCATAGAATCGCGATTGCAGTTGAAGAGCAAGCTCTATGAGTTTCAGATGCAAAGAGGATGCTCCGTCAATGAGCACTTGAACCGCTACGCGAAGCTTCTTACGGATCTAGTTAATGTGGATGTGGAGACTAGTGAAGAGGATAAGGCGATAATTCTTTTGAACTCTCTTCCTAGGGAAGAGTATGAAGCCTTTACTCTTACTTTTCTCAATGGGAGACAATCCCTTAACTACGATGAGGTGTCTGCTGCACTTGTGAGTTATGAAGTAAGGAGACAAGACCGACTGCCTTCTTCGAGAAGTACAACAGCAGAGGCATTGGAGGTAAGAGGCAGAAGTTCCAATAGGAAGGGAAGAGACGATCGGGAGAGATCAAAGTCCAGATCAGGCTTCAGAAATCTGAAAAAGAATCAGTGTGCCTTGTGCAAGGAACTAGGACACTGGAAAGCTGAATGCCCGAAGGCCAAAGGTGTAACACCCCAATTTTGAAAATCCCGAGTTAATATTCCAATCCTTAATCTAAGAGATTATACAGATTATCAGGGATGATTATTGAATTTTGTATATATTAGAGGAAATTTGAAAGTGAAATGTTGTTGGATAATTATGAATACTAGGATACGTATATTGTGTATGTGTACATGGATGTGGATATGTATGTGTATAATGGTATTTTATAAAGTAAAAATAATAAATAATAATACATCAAACAAGTGGAAAAAATAAAGATTTTTTTTAAATCAATGGTAGAGATGAGAACTTGGAATTTGAAGAGTGAAGTGGAGGGTGAGGATTTTATTGAAATTGAGAATGGGTGATGTGGCAAGCATATAGGACTTTAGATTATATAAATAAAATAAAATAATATAATAAATGGGGTGAGATGAGACTCTCATCTCTACATCTCTCTTTTCCTCTTTGATGAAATCGACAGCCTATCCCCCCCAAATCTAATTACTTCTCCCAAATTTCTTTCTTCCTCTCTCTCCCAATTTTTCTTTCCCCCCTCTCTTAGTTTCTCTTCCCTTATGACTCCTTCTCCTCCTAGATATGGGGGCGCGCGTGCGGAGGCGGACAGTGCGAGCGCGCGGAGGCAGGCGGCGCGCGCGCGCGGTGGGCGGCACGCGGAGGCGGGCCGCGAGTGCGCGCGGAGGCGGGTGGCGCGTGCGCGCGGTGGGCGGCGCACGGAGGCGGGCGGCGGCGCGTGGAGGCCGCCGCCGACGGCCTGAGAGAAGGGGAAACAGCCCCTTTCTCCTCTATGCTCTCACACCCTCTCTATTTCCCTCTCTTGCCCTGGCATCGGCAACAAAATGGGGATGCGACGACTTCGAAGAGGAGGAATTCAAGGTGAGGGAGTTCCTTTCAATCCCACTTTTCTTTAAATCCCTTTCTAGGAAAAATATCTTAAATTTACTCAAGTAGCTCTCTGAATTTTTATGAATAATTGAGCCATGAAACGTGTACTTGGAGATGTAGTGGGTAAATTCCTCATGATCCTTATAGAAAGATTTAATTTTGATATGTCTAATAATCGATTATAGGGATTTTTCAACTGGGTATCTCCATAGCTAGGGTTTATTTGAAAATCTCAATATTGGTTGATTCAGATGATTGTAGCAAGGAGAATTTAGTAATTAAGAGAATGTAAACATAAATCAAGTTGAGGGAGTTGTCTCATTTAGATTAAGATTCTTTAAATTTTGAACTTCGATCCATATATAGATCTTGATAAATTGATGATCTTGATCTTGATTGTGTGAGTAAGAATTTTTGGTTTAATTTTAAAAGTATTATCTCCTTGAAATTTTAATTTCTAAATGCTTAGAAATATTGTTGAGAAGAAGCGGAATAAAATTGGTACAGTAAGTTAAATATTAGATCAATGAACTGGATTTAAACTGAAAACATTTTGATGTTTTTATATAATAGATACATGCAATTTCAGTAGGCCATTGAACTTTAACACTGGATAATTTATTATGTTCTTGAATCTTATAGACTGCGAAAAGAAAATTTTGAAGGATGCCACTTCTTGGTTCTCATTTCATTTAGCCAGGCTATCAAAGTTATAAATTTAAATGTTTACTTCATAAGAAACTATCGTAATTCAGTTAATGGGACCTTGTTTTTTTTAGTTGTCAGCTTAGCTGATTTAAGCTGCTTTTAGAATCCTCAATGACTTGTCCATCAAGATTCTGTGGGAAAGTCTTTCCGATCTAGTAATTAGTATTATTTAGCTGTATGGAAATCCCATAAGGATTAGAAATGACTACGTTGGTTAATTGGCGGTACTAAAAATATAGTTTTGAAGTGTGATAATTAGATGCATTTCCCCTCAATGCAGTGATTCACACTTTTGGTTCTTATAGACATTTACTTGATACCAAGTCCTGGCTTAAAAAAAAAAAAAAAAACAAAATGAAGGAGAAAGGGATCAAGTTTGACAGAAACTTTCAGCATCTTCATGTCTCTTTATGTTTCCAGAGGAGATATTCCGAGTGTCTTCAGCTTTATGAAAGGATCAAAGAGATTGGCCTTTCGTGATGTGGTGACTTATGAGATTGAGTTTCTTTACTTTCAAGCTTCTCATTGAATGATAGGATGTTTCCTATTGTGCCTACTTGTTTAGACAAATAAATGAGCCACTCATGAAAAATTCATATTCAGACTCATATTTAAATTGCTCGCTTGTGGATTGTCGGATTTACAAACATGTCTCATAACAACCAAAAACATTTCTAGTTAGAACTGTGGACTTTCTTCTTTTTCTCTGAATTTTACTGTAACGATCAAGGCCCTTTTTGTGTCGAGGAGTGCCATTCTTGTCCATTGGAACGGCCTAAAATTTAACCTATAGTAATTTCATAAGTATACGGAGGCAAACACTTAAGAATAAGTGATTCAAAGATTTAACCTCTTCTTCATATAGTACCCATATGTTGTTGCAATTCTAAGGAATGCAAACCCCCCTTGTAAATAGTTTTCTGTTAGTGCCTTAGTAAGCAAACAATTTTTTTAAAGGATACCAAATCAAATCGAAGTATCTGAAATTCTAAAAATGTTTGCTTCACTGCTTCCGAGTTAATTTGAGTGAGAAACGATCCAAATTTGAACATGCCCACTGTTAGATATCATTATCCGCTGTCGAAAAAGTTACTCCTGAAGAACATTATTCTTGGTTGGTATCAGAGGTTCATATTTCATATCCATTATGCTTGTGCACTAAATAGGAAATAGTCTAGACACTTGTATAAATGGAAGGTGATAAATATGAAATAATTTAATTGATCTCTCATTCGGGAAGCTAATTGTTAAACCAGAAAGGCGTTGGTATCCTCTCCCAAATTCAATTGTCATACGCCTGAAAGCCTTATGTTCGTCTCACTGATAATAATTCCAAACGCCTGATTTTAGCAGTGTAGCTTCAACTTGATACCTACTCAAGCTTCAAGTAATGTGATACACAACTTGATTAGACAGTGTCTTCTTCCATCATAGTAAGGACGAAAAACTTTTATACCATATCTTCCGTTAAATCTAACAAATTGATAACTGACTCGGCCTAAGCTATCTAGAATTGTGAACTAGAACTTCCAAACTAATTGAGTGCAAAAAAAAAGTTAGTAGAATCGAATTAAACTTGGATATAACTAAGTGCCACAAGAGATTGCGTTCGAGTCATCCTAAATTCCTATTATCAAGAGCTTTTTAATTCAAGGGAGTAAATATGTACTTTTGGTAGTACCAATTTGTTAACAAAAGAATTAGTTAATGGATCCTTTTAAGAAATTAATAATCCATGTGTTAATAGTTAAGTTGTTGACGGATATGTTCAGAAATATGTTAAGATGGTGCCATCAGGAATTTTATTCTCCTCTATCTAGGAACAACTAATATTGATTATGTTTATTTTGTTGCGGGACGAATACAAATGTTAAGAGACTTGACATGCTAATGAACCGAATGAGAAACTGAGGCAACATACTACCCAATATTAACATTGGTATAAGGGTATAAATTATCACGGTGAATTCTTTAGAAACTATATTGATAAACAGAGGAGAGATTGATAAATGATTGGATACGGATGGCTCATTGTTTAAATGACTTATACTTTGGTATAATTCATTGTTGGATATGGCAATTGGTACATGTGTATACTTATATATATATTGGTCTTGGGCATTGCGTGTTGCATGCATTAGAGGTGGGATATTGATAATGTGAATGAGCCCTCAACTTATGTAAACGAGTTGATAGATCACTAGTGTTAACTTGTAAGTTATATATGTGTTATCTACATATGTAGCGGATCATAAGTTTCTCTTTAGAAATAGAGTTGATGAGTTGAGAATCAACTGAAATAATTGATCGATACTTCATATGGTGATAAATTGATCGTTATCCGGGTATGTATACACATGCATGTTTGTTGCATTCATTTTAAGGAGGAAGGGGCCGAGCGGGAGCCGGTAGGAGGGAGAAGACGGGGTTACCATTATATTATATATTTACATATCGGAGGAAGGGGCCGGGCGAGAGCCGGTAGGAGGGGGAAGACGGTGTTATTGTGTTATGATATGTTTATATACATGCTTATATCAAGGAGGAAGGGGCCGAGCGGGAGCCGGTAGGAGGGGGAAGACGGGGTTACCATTATATTATATATTTACATATCGGAAGAAGGGGCCGGGCGAGAGCCAGTAGGAGGGGGAAGACGGAGAGTATCACATTTCACTTGAAATCCGTATGTGCATATGAACCATGTATGATATTATCCATCAAATATTTTGTGTGAATACAGAAGGGTGATATGATTGTATCATTTAATTACTTGAACAGATAAATAACATTCGTAGGAGTGCGATGTGATATTGTATCATCAGGATAGATAACTATGTATACAAATTGAACGTATGTTGATGTGCTTTGTGTAAGTTATATGATACACGTGGATGACACGTGCCGCGAGTATACAAGATGAATTCGCGCATAAATTAAAATAACTGAGTATGCTATTACTAGAAGTTGGACCTTCTCACCGATCATATGGATAATGGTTCAATTACTTGTTATGATATTTCGTTCTTCTCTTGTTATCGCTTTTCCCTTATTCATTTTATCCATCCATGCTTGCTGTAGTTGTTTAAGAAGTATATGCTCCTTACTTGTGTTTTCTTTCCTTGATACTCTTTTGACTCTCTCTCTCACTGAGCTGTTTAGCTCACCCCCTTCCAGTTTCATATTTTCAGGTCACGAGGAGACTGAGGCCAAGCATATCTTGGACACTTGCTAAGAATTCTTTAAGAATGAAAGTATTGTATAATGTTCATTATACATAATTCTTATTGTATATATTCATAGCCTTATTAGATGTGTATTATATTCAAGTAGTAGATTGTTGGATGGATTGGTGTAGAAAGGAACTTACTTGTGATATTCAGGATGAGTCAGATAAGATGATAGCATTGCCTTATTTTATGGAGGCCGAGAGGGGTACTCTCGGGCATATGTCATTGTATTTTCATAAGTAGGCGACGTCAAGTCGAAATTGTTATTTGGAGAACAAGTTGATCATTGTGAGCCGTAACGTTATTGTGGTTGCATGGGTGATTATTAACCCTTTTTTTTATATATATATAGATAAATTGGATTGAGGATAAGTAGGCTGATGTTGGCCGAAATTATTGTGAGTTGAAATGTATATTTGGGAATATCAGTATTTACAAAGGAGGTGCTGCCGAAATTTTAAGGATTTGGATATGATTATGATGTCTACTTGTTTAAAAGAATGTTATGTTAATTGAAGATTTAAGAAACCTGGGACCGTTACAAAAGGTAAGAAGGTGGAGTCTAAGACTGAGACAAATCTTGCAAAGGTGGTCAGTACTCAAGGTAGTACCTCACAGGCAGATGGATCAGACTCGGACTCATCGGTATTCTCTTTCTCTGTTACTAACCCTACTGTTTGTAACTCAGATAATGCTGAGTGGATCTTGGATAGCGGAGCCACCTATCATGTGTGTCCGAACAGAGCCTGATTTTCTCGCTTTGAGAAGCTGGATGGATGTTACACGGTCATGGGGATGACCATCCGTGTAATATAGAAGGGATGGGTACAGTCCGTATCAAGATGGATGATGGGTAGTACGAGAATTGAAGGAGGTGAGGTATGTATCTCAACTCAAAAGGAATCTTATCTCTGTTGGTGCTTTAGAAGCATTGGGTCTGGTGATATCTGTTCGAGATGGTGTTCTCAAGATGATCAAAGGCTCGATGGTGGTGATGAAGGGCGTCCGCCGGGACAATCTCTACTACTTGAAGGGTAGTACGGTTACAGGTCAGGTGGAGACTTCTAATTCTTCAGATGATGGTTGCACGGAGGTCTGGCAGGTGAAGGTCGGACATGGAGGTGAAAGGTTTTTGCAAGCTCCTGCAAAGAAAGGATCAATGGAAGGTGCTGCTACCTGTAACTTGGGAGGTGAACACAGCGTTCTGGACAAGAAGAAGGAGAAATTCAGCACCAGTATTCACCGCTCAGAAGGTCTTCTTGATTGTGTTCACGTAAGCATTTGGGGACCTGCTAAGATTGCATCGCTTGGAGGTCACAGGTACTTTCTCTCTTTTGTTGATAGTTTATCTAGACATTGTTGGATATATCCCATGAGACAAAGGAGTGAAGCCCTAGATATGTTGGTGAAGTGGAGAGGAAGAATGGAGAAGCAGATTGGTAGGAAGATCAAGGAGCTACAAATTGGTAATGTTAAAAGAGACATGAACCAATTCCTACGATTTGGCCAGAACAACGGTATTGCTACTCACTTCACAAAAGGTATAAATGGGTTGGCTAAGGATGTAAACCGTTCCTTGCTGGAGAAGGTTCGGTGGGGCTGAGGCGATTGTGTATGCTAGCCATCTCATGCATAGATCGACTGCGATAGGAGGTAAAACTCCATTGGAAATTTGGTCTGAAAAAGCTGCTCAAGATCATGGTTTGCTGCGGGAATTTGGAAGTCCGACCTACTTCAGTGCCAAGAATGGAAAGGTGAATCCGCGAGCAAAAAAGTTTGTATTTTTGGGTGTCAAAAGGAATGGCTACAGGTTATGGGACCCCCAAAACAAGAAGATCGTGGTGAGTAGGCATGTCACATTTGGAGAGACTTCAGTGTTGAAGTCCACCGTCTCTCAGCAGGTGGAGAGGACGGAGACCAAGGAAGTATCGCAGCAGGTGGAGGTTGATGCTACTCCACCATCTCCAGTTGGTTCGGCATCAGAGAAGACTTCACCGAATGTGACACCAGGTGGAGATCATATAGCCAGGATTGATGCTGAATAGGTTGAAGACATTGTTGAGGATGTCGAGTTGTTTGTAGCCATTGGAACCAAGGTAAAATCACGCTTGTGGGTAAAGAAGCATGAATCTCAAGCTTGTGATCGCGACAAGCTCAAGTTGAAGGCCGTTGTTCTCCATGATGGTCATGAGGAGGTTCATATGACTCAGCCAGATAGGTTCGCTGCTGCAAATTCAGGTATAAGTGCTTGAGCTTGATAGAGCTCATTTAAATGAACTACGGTTGGCTTGATCCTTTGGGCAAGGTACGTAGACAGCCGTAAAGGCGCAGCCATTTGGTGATGCAACCCGTATGAAGCTGTTTGGGTTCTCGAGAAGCTGATTGGAACTTCACGTAGAGGTGAAGAGTTGTGACCGATTGAAGCTTCACGTAGAGGTGGAGAGGCTTCACGTAGAGGTGAAGTGTTGTGGCCGATTAGACTTCACGTAGAGGTGAAGAGTTGGACTTCACGTAGAGGTGAGGTGTTGTGATCTCGATGAATAGATTGATCTTCTAGTGAGAAGATATTGAGCTTACATAAGGAGTGGTGTGCATCCAGTTGAAGCCGATGATGATGTTCGGTGTGCTCTACGCAGACTTGGTTGGACCATCAGCTGAAGACATGTAGACTAGATAGAGCTAGTCAGTTGGAGAGTCAGTGTTGGCTCATGATGAGTTCTTCATGAGGTCGTGAAGTTGCGGAGTAGGAGCCATGCTCGGTGTTCAGCATGTATGGAAGTTCTCCTAAGGTGAAGTATTGAGAAGGCATGTGTGGTGCATTCCAGTAGATAGCTGAGTTACAGATTCCAAGTCGAGATTGTGTGTCGATTTCACCGAGATCGTGTGTCGATTTCGTCCGGTGCGCGCAAGCCGAGATCGTGTGTCGATTTCACCAGGTGATAAACTGGGGTACGTTGGAGATCGGCTCAGATTTTGAAAAATCTTCACCGAGGTGGAGAATTGGTGGGAGAGAGGAGATGGAGGAGATGGAAGAAGATAGCACAGAGATCGGACGACAAAGGAATAAGGAACGACGCATGGAGCAGGCAATTTGTGCTCCCGGTCGATGTCCCGGTCGACCGGTGGAGGAGGCCGGTCGACCGGCCCGGTCGACCGGCGTGCACAGGCGTGCACAGGTTGGAGCGGTCGACCGGCCTCGGTCGACCGACTGAAGTGGGTTTGCTCTCGGGAAGGCGCGGTCGACCAGGCCGGTAGACCGTGGAATGGGTCAGTCGACCGGCCGGTCGACCGACAGACGCGGCTGGAGTTTCTTAGGATTCGAATTCCTTTTCTGATTGGGATTGAATCCAACCTGGGTTTCCATAAATTCAGGGACTCTGATCGTATGTGACTTTTGGTTGACGTGGCTCCTAATTTCTTGACGCCCAGGTTTCTTCGATACAGGTTGCTTCTTGGGCTAGTTTTTTTTTTTGGTATCGTGGTGTTTTAAGTTGCTTTATTGGTTTTTGTTTATTCTCTTGTTGAGAAATCTCTCTCTCATTTTATACTTGCGTGCGCATTTTGGCTTTGAAAAAATCCTTATTGTCCAGGAGTATTTTTATTAAAATTATTTAATGAAAACATCTTTTTAGCGCCTTTTAATAGCGAAAGGTAGACCATTTGTAAGCATTCCACTGGGGCGTCGAAGCTGGCGCACCTTCTGTTTATTTATTTGTTTATTTATTGATATTATCTTTAATATAATAGATTATTGGCGACGGGTTGTCAGAGATATCACCGATTGGTCTCAGTTTAATAATTGATAATTATAGTTTATAGTATCTGTGGGCTTCGATTATTATGAGAATGTTGGCTGGCGTGTCTCATGCTTCAGGAAACACTACACGGACCCAAACACGGACCAAGAAATTAACCCCCTTAATTTTTGTTTCCTTAAAATTCGTCCCTCTCTAAAAAACAGGGAGATAAAAAGAAAAAGAAAAGAAAAAAAAATTTAGGTAGCATCTTTTACAATTGGAGTCGGTATTTGTTTTTTATTTTTTATTTTTTTAGAAAAATAAATTGTTTTTTTAACCAATAATTGGCTAGTTTTTTTTCCTGGCGGTCCCTTGTGCATCAATATGCTATCGCTGTAGAGAAAGAGAGATTACATTTGGAGGAATTGAACTTGTCGTTGGAAGAATTAAAGAAACCCTAGAGATTTCTAGCTTGTGACGAAATCTGAAAACAATGTTTTTAGTCCACAACATATGGCGGAAAAAAATATCAATAAATAGTTTTTTTACATATAAAAATATGAAAAAGAGAATTATATATATTTATATTTATATTTATTTATTGGTGTTGGTTGTTGTTAGAAAATTCAAATGAAAAAAGGATGCAATATTTGTGGGCGTGGGAGGTGTCTGTTGGTGATGCCAATGGAGCTCACAGAGATGCTTAATTAATAGGATAGAACTCACAGCTACTTCAAAGTAATTGGGGTCCACTTTAGGATGTCAAACTCAAATATCCATTTTTCATAAATTTGAAGTGCCGTCCAAATAATCTTGCCAAAGTGTTTAAACTTTGAAATTTGCTGAAATTTATCTTTTTCAATGAAACTTTCATAGAGATTTTTTTTTAAAGAAAATCACTGCACATTGAATTCAATTGGTGATCTCTGGAGAGCAAACTCAGGACCTGATCAGTGGCCATGATAGTCAAACTTAAATAAGTTATAAATATGTTTTTGATAAGGCTCGAAATGTTGACATGTGGGGGTGAGCGAGACGCTTAAAAACCAAGGTAATTTGATCGATGGAATTTAAATTAAACAATAGAATAAAATGAAATGTAAAAAGTATTTATAAAGAAAGAGACATTACATTTCTCATACTAATTTTCTATTTCCTTAAAGATAATAATGTAAGAAACATTTCTTCGTTTTATTTTTCTAAAATTCCCTTGTTGTGATTCATGCCATGGAGAATGTCAAGTCAACTCAATTTCCATATTAATTCCTTTTGGTTGGCGTCATCGAATTGAATCAAGTCATCACGACACAGTCTAGTGTTGAATTGAATTTTATTTTAATTTTATTTTCTCGTGATCTTATAATATTATTATATTTTGCTTTTCACATTTTGTTTAAAAGAAAGAGTTACGCTGGACTGGACTAATTTGCTCCTTGTTTAGTTTGAAAAAATAGGCAGCGTGATAACTTATCTCTAAACGAGGACAACCACTTTCATATATATATATATATATATATATATATATATATATATATATATATATATATATATATATAGAGAAAAATGTATATCAGCCCGCGGGCTGAGAGTATTCTCTCAGCCTGCGGTGACGTGGCTCAATTTGTCACCTCACTGACTTGCGGCCCGCTTTATGTAGAAGTTAAATTACCAAATACCCCTTATGATAACTTTTCCTTATTGTTTATTATTATTTTTCCCCCCTTTTATTTTTTGCCGCTCTTTATATGATATAAATTACTTTTCAGCTTATTTCCTGACCTCTTTTTGAAAGATCTAGTTTCACCTTTTCAGTCTGCGATAAACTTTTTTCTGAAAATATAAAATCTTTTCAGATCAATTTTTTTCTGCAAAATATTTAATGTCGACGTCTGAGCAGTATACCGGCGATCTTAATATGGAAGATATTGCATCTGGTTCTACTTTCTCTCAGAATATTGAAAATCTTGAAGGGTTGACATCTCTGCATGCCGATCAACAGGTTTTAATTGTTTATATCTATTTTAAAAACAATTTCTAAATATTTAATGTTTTCTCTTTAGACTGTGAGGTACTGCGACCGTTTTAATATTCGGTCGCAATCTTATTTGAAAATAATCTCCGGCTGTGAATTCTTTTTTTCTAGGGTATGCGTCTTAGGTCGCAGTCTTTAGTAAGGAGTAATATATATTTCTTCACATACGGATAACTGCGACTTAGGTCATAGTCTTTAGTAAGGAGTAATATAGATTTCTTCACATGCGGATAACTGCGACTTAGATCGCAGTCTTAAGTAAGGAATAATATAGATTTATTCACATACTGATTACTGCGACTTAGGTCGCAGTCTTCAATAAGGAGTATTATAGATTTCATGCCGTATGTGAAATCTTATTTTTATTTACTGCGACTTAGGTCGCAGTCTTTAGTAAGAAGTAATATAGATTTCTTCTCATACGGATAACTGCGACCTTGGTCGCAACAGCTGATAAGAAGTAAATTGTTTTCATCTCTTATGCGACCTTGGTCGCATTTATATAACTTATATTTTAGAATACAGTGATATCTAAAAAATATTTATATTCATTTAATTCGTGTAAATTCTTTTTGTAGGATATGAATGCACATGCAAAAATGTCTGGAAGCTCAGATAAGTTTATAGGGAAACAGTTCCTGTCGCATATGGAAGCATACAATTTCTACAATTGTTTTGCAAGAAATAGAGGTTTTAGCGTGAGAAGAAAAAATACAGATAAGTCACGGAAGCCTCCTCATGAGATTATTTGCAGAAGATTTTGCTGCAATAAGGAAGGGCTGAAGAAGTTGTGTGACAAAAGACAAGAGGGGCTTACAGTACATCGTCGAGTTAACACTAGAGTATCTTGTCCTGCTGAGATGCATATCCGTCTTCGTTTATTTTTGGACTCAACTCGATATTGGGTTATCACAAAATTTGTTGATACTCATTCACATGAATTGTCAAGCCCGGATAAGGTACATCACCATTACTCTCACCAAAATCATCGTTCAAAAATTAGCAGAAGCATTATGACCAATCTGGTTGATGTTGGAATGCGGCCTTCAAATATTTCCCGCGTTGTTAATGCAATGAGCCAGGGAGAAGGCTGTGAAGAAGTGCGCCCTCAACAAGTTATTGATTTCACTCGTCAACGTAGAAATAACTGCGGTCATGAGTTTATTGCTATTATCAAATATTTTCAAGAGAAAGCCGAGACCGATCCAGAATTCTTCTTTTCAAGTGAAGTTGATAACGCGGGCACACTTAGAAGCATTTTTTGGGCTGATGGAAGAGCTATTTCCTCGTATCTGAGCTTCTGTGATGTGATCGTTTTTGACACCACATACAGGACTAATCACTTGAGCTTATCATTTGCTCCATTCACTGGAGTAAATCATCACCGGCAGTCAATTTTGTTCGGCTGTGCAATGCTTGCTGATGAGCAGAGGGATACTTTTGTTTGGTTATTCCAAAAATGGCTCAAGTGCATGCATGGAGTTGAACCGAAGCTAATTATTACTGATCAGGATGCGCAGATTGGTGAGGCCATCAAGATTGTTTTCCCGACGTCTCGGCACCGTTACTGTTTCTGGCATGTACGGAAACATATTGCCGAGCAACAAATCCCAATGGCTAACAAGTATGGAGAAGATATGGTCTCCGATTTCCATGCTTGGTACACCTCCCGCGATATAAGCACTTGTGAGGAACGATGGCGTCTGATGAGTGAAAAATATCAGTTAGAAGAAGAAGATGGCAGTTGGTTGATGAAGATGTACAGGCTTCGTGGACATTGGGTTAATGCATATCTCAAGGATATTTTCTGTGCTGGAATGACAACCAGTCAGAGGTCCGAGAGTATTAATTCCTTCTTTGATGGTTTTGTTAACTCAAACACTAAACTAGTGGAATTTGTTCACCAATATGATAAAGCCGTTGCTTCTCGTCGTGCATCTGAATCTCTTCAAGATTTTAGGGTTTGAATTCTGTGCCCTATTGTACATCCAATCCATATGAGATATAGGTTTCGAAGTTGTATACACCGAAGATTTTTCAGTTGTTCCAAAAGGAATGGGCAGTTGTAATGACACTGTTTTCAGAAGAGGTAGAACAGGACAAACCTGGATCAACATATTTGGTTGGTAATTTTTCAGAATCAAAAGACAGTTGGGAAAAGGTCAGTTATGATAAGCGAGAGGAACTTCATGTTTCTTGCAGTTGCTCGTTATTTGAAACAGAGGGTATCCTATGTAGACATATTCTGTGTATTTTGTGGCGCAATCACGTTACACATATACCGGAATCATATATACTTCAGAGATGGAGGTTGGATGCTCGTTACAAAAACGTTGCAATTGAAAATGGCATGAGGCCTTTTCCCAGTCAAGGCACTCCACGGACGGCTAGATTGTGGTCAGTTCGTTCAAAATTTAATGCAATTCTGGACATGGTCGCTGATTCTGATGAAAATATTTCAAAGTTGGAGGGAGTTTTGGAAAGTTTTGCCCAAAATACCACTAGAGAATACAGAGCAATGTCAGGAAATGATCATTCATCACATCCTAAGACTGTCGTTGGTTCCAGTGGATCCGTTGTTATATTGCGAGATGGTGAAGAATTGAATATACGTGATCCAATTGGTCCTGTACCAACCAAGGGGAGACCTAGAGCTGCATCCAGGCTTAAGTCTGGTTTTGAAGATTCTATATATCAGAAGGAAGTTAAGCATCGAAGATGTGGTAACTGCCAAGAGCTGGGCCATTACAGGACTGGTTGTCCGTTAATGGTATATTACATTAAACCTGTTAATCATTTTTTTTTATAACGATTAATCTTTTAAAATTCTTACTATTTATTTTTTTTATTGGCAGAAGAAGTAGGTTTGGGTTGCCTCCATCTCGAAGGAACAAAGACTTCAATTTTTTATGAAGTGCGACCAGGGTCGCACAGTGTAGAGAGATTAAGTCGCATTCTGACACTGGCGTGTAATTATAATCAGATTTATTATCATTCTTTGATTTCTACTGTATTATTTTTGTATGTACTTGTACTTTAAAGTTTTAATGCTACAAAATTCTACTTTATAGTTTAATTTTTTTGTACATAATGTAGTCAGAGACTTTGGGTCGCAGTGTACATGGTTCATTGCGACCAAGGTCGCAGTGTTCTTATTGATAAAGATGGCCAGCAACTGCAATCTAGGGTCGCACTACATGTACTGCGACTTAGGTCGCAGTATGTTAGGTAGGTGTTTCCTTTATATTAACACGCATAGGGACCAAGGTCGCAGTGTTGTAGTTGATTAAAACATTGCCGCCATCAACTGCGACCAAAGTCGCATTGTATTTTACTAAGGCTGCGGCTATCAACTGCGACCAAAGTCGCAACCTTCTATTTATAATTTTGAGATGGTGAAGACTTAAGTCGATGTACGTTAGGTAGGTGTTTCCTTAATATTAACACGCATAGCGACGAAGGTCGCAGTGTTGTTGTTGATTAACACAATTACTGAAGGCATGTTTGTTTCTAACATCAGTACGCAATAGTAAAAGCCAAGTTGTAACAAATGAAGACTGTAAATAATCAATGGAACTTATAATATATAAATGTATAGAACTGTGTATAAATTAAATCAATACAACAAAAAAATTATGCAATGAATTGCACTTGAAATATTTTTTACATTTATAAAAAAAAATTGTGGTATATCAATAATTTGCACGGAGATCAGTCTTCATATGTCGTATGTCGTATAATGTCTGTTTCTTCATCCCAACTCTTCTCTACATCTGCAAGTATCATGTATGCAAGCTCACTTCTTAGTTTCTGTACACCATCAACCGTAACAGCATCAGCAGCTGATAGATGATAGCCAGACGCTATGCTTTCCATGTACTTGCATACATATATAGCGCAATCAACACTGAAATTTCCATAGAGCAATCATTAAATGAAATTAGTTTTTGTACTAAAAAAAAGTAGAAAATATGAAATGAAATTACATGTCAAAAATTTATATACCTGTTTGCTTGTTGGGGGCATTTTGCGTATTTTATTTTATTTTTTCTCATTTTTTTTTTGGAATGAATCTCAAAAATCTCTAATAATCTATCTTTCTGCAATGTCAATAGGAACAAAAATTAGTATTAACCAAATTAATTGCAAGTTTTCAGTAATCAAAATATTAAAATTTAACTCACCATTATTCTTGCATCTGTTTGGTAAAGCTTTGTTATACTACTTTTTTTGTCAGCTGGGACCAAAGAGTTGTAAAAAATCCACTCTTCTGTGGAGCAATCGAATACCAGCAAGGTCCAGTGAAATCCCGATTCGTCGGCACTATGTTTGTGATTGATCGGGAAGAACATGTACTGCACGTCAGCTGTCCAGTTTTTCAACAGCTTCTGCTTGATGAAATGACCTTCCAGATCTTCAATTTTATTTACAACACCGTGCTGCGGACAAGAAAAAAAATTTAAATCAAATACAAAATGAATTAAAAATATAACAAAAAATTATAAACTGCGACCTTAGTCGCACTATATTATTTAGTCGCACAGCTCCGACCTTGGTCGCAGGTCGCAGCTGTTACATTTTGTCGCAGTACCTGAGTTAGTAGCAGTACATTTTAATTATAAACTGCGACCTTGGTCGCAGCTCCGACCTTTGGTCGCAGGTCGCATCTGTTACATTTTGTCGCAGTACCTGAGTTAGTAGCAATACATTTTAATTATAAACTGCGACCTTGGTCGCAGCTCCGACCTTGGTCGCAGGTCGCAGGTCGCAGCTGTTACATTTTGTCGCAGTACCTGAGTTAGTAGCAATACATTTTAATTATAAATTGCGACCTTAGTCGCAGTACATGTGTTAGTAGCAGTACATTTTAATTATTCACTGCGACCTTAGTCGCAGTACATGATTTATGCCTACACAGAGATAGAGAATATTAGTAATCTTTTTCAGAGTTGATATTACATTAAACCGTAAAGGAGAAAGTAGATTTTTACCCAAGCTTCGCTTCGGAAGAATATGCTTTTTAATCCTTCTCTTTTCTCAAGATGCTGCATGTAGAAATGAATTACATTTGCATCTAAGTCTCTACTGAACATCAGGTCCTCAATGTCATTCCTTAAAATGATGATTGCATTATTGGTATCCTGATACGCAGTAGAACTGCAAGATATTCAAAACAAAGTTAGTAATTTAATTGTTCTTATATAAAGGTATAACAGAAATTTTTTTGCTATGAATTAACTTACTCAGAGTAGGACTTGTCGAAGAAATGTTTTATAAGAGCTTGTTGATGGGGCTGCAGAATTCTGTATGATGTGATTTCGGTCAATTCTCTCGATTTTGGCTCATTGGAGGAAATCTCTTTGTCGCCAAAACTAGCGGTAGAACTCGCAGCCGCAGGCTGTGGAAGAGGATTTTCATTTTTTTTTCTTCTTCTGTTTGGATAAACAAAGTCGGAGTCATCGCGATCTCTTTCAGCGCGCTTTCGTTCTTTGACTCCCCTTTCTATTGTTCCTTTAGAGGTTTCCAAAACAGCTTCTTTTGAGGATTGCTTCTGAGGCGGAGTATGTTTTTGAATTTCTTCTTCAGAAGCTCTATCTCTTTGGATTTCTTGAGTCATTTGACTTATATTCAGAGAAAAACTTGGCACATCTTCTCCAGTAATATTTAAAATAGACTCAGAACTCATGATTTTATCCTCTTCCAGTTTTTTCTTCTTCTCCTCTTCAGCCTGCTTCTCCATCTGCTCCTTCATTCTTTGTTCTCCATCTGCGCCTTCCTCCTCTTCTTCTCATTCTCTTCCTCCTCCCTCCTCCTCTCCTGCCCCTCCTCTTCCCTCCTCCTCTTCTCCTTCTCCTGCTCCTCCTTTTCCCTCCTCTTCTTCTCCTTCTCCTCTTCTTCCCTCATTCTCCTTTCATTCTCCTCATCTTCCCTTCTTCTATTCTCCTTCTCCTTCTCCTCCACTTCTCTCCTCATGTTCTCCTTTTCCTTCTCTTCTTCCCTCTTCTTCTCCTTCTCTTTCTCTTCCTCTTCCCTCTTCCTCATTTCATTCTCCTCCTCTTCCCTTCTTCTATTCTCCTTCTCCTTCTCCTCCAATTCTCTCCTCCTGTTCTCCTTTTCCTTCTCTTCTTTCCTCTTCTTCTCCTTCTCCTTCTTCGCAGCAGCGGCTGCTCTCAGCAGCTCTTCTTCTTCCTCTTCTTTAACCTTTAATTTCCTCTGCTGCCTTTTTTATTTTTTCTTCTCTTTTTTTTCTCTCCTTTTAAATTTTAATTCAGCCTTGAGTCTTTTCTCAGTCTCTATATTTTCAATCTTTTTTTCAAGCTGAGAAACATAATCTCTCAAGTGCTGATTTGCAGACCTCAATCGTTTTATTTCTGCTGCTTGAACATCCGGTGGAGGTGGCAAATAACCTTCAAAAATTGGTCTTGCTCACTCGTTTCAGCCGTTTCTGGCTCCTTTTCCGCCGGGATGTCAGCCTCATTACATGTATGGCCTCCTTCATCTCCTTCACTTTCACCTTCTTCTTCTTCTTTTTCTTCACCTTCATCTTCTGCTACTTCTTCTTCCTCATCCTCTTCCCTTTCAACAGGAAGGCCAACCATATTCTTTTCATCATTAGAGATGTTGGCCATTCGACTCAAAATCTGAAAATAAACAGAAAAAGGTAAGCTAAAAATAAAACAATGAAATAATGATACTGCGACCATGGTCGCAGTTTATTTATGAAATATTTTGGATAAGAATGCGACCATGGTCGCAGTATGTTTGTCGTGCCAAAATTTATCTGCCAAGACATGCAGCTCAACACTGCGACCATGGTCGCAATTCTGTTGAAAAGGGTATTTTCAAGAGAATGCGACCATGGTCGCACAATATTTGTCAGGCAGAAAACGAACTGCGAAAGGTGGCTCAATACTGCGACTATGGTCACATTTTATTTGTACTACACATAAAAAGAAGTTTAACTTACAATATTGCTGTCAATCTTATTTAGATCAATTTCAAGTAGAGATCTGCTAATACTTTGGAGGTCCCATCTTACTGCGCGTGGGATTTTTTCCTCCAAACCAGACCTCTGCTCAAAAATAGGTGCCCTTTCACACAGCCAATACTGCAAAAATGAAAAATTAAATTAGTTTCCACAAATTTTCTCAATTTATGGGTAAATTTCATACAATGTTGGCCAAATTTGAGATTTCTACTTACAATAATTTGCACGGAGCATCCTTGCAGCTCGTACGTGCTTTGCCTGAAGATGTCCATTGAGTCAATCAGGAATTGCCAAACAGCTTTTGCCCAGCATATTGTCCTCATCAGTTGCATATTGGCAATCTGTTCCACAATATACCACGGCACCGTGCATTTACTGCCAGAGAAGAAAAGAGTGGCCGACATGTATAGGATGACTAAGGTGGTAAAGTCTTGAGCTGCAAGTCTATTTATGTCTGCTGTAATTTCATTTATAGACAATTGCTGCTCAGATTGTTCATCCGGTGTCACATCTAATATATCCCTCTTCCTTCTCTTGACAAGAAGATTATCCAAAGCATCTTCAATAGATACTTTTGTGATCTTCTTTATATTGGGGAAAAAATATTTTATAACACCTCTATCTTTCATCGTACATGTCTTATTCATCACAAAATCTGCCCCATTGACAGGTAGACCAAAAGTTAGGGCAACATCCTCCACTGTTAACTCAATCTCTTTGCCCCCAATTGTAAAGGTCTTTGTATTCCTGTCATACTGGTCTAAAATACGCAGTACGGCAACGTTTGATTTTAGAGCCTTTTCAGTCCCAAATTCTTCATTGTAGAACGCCATGAAGATTGGGCCAAATGGGGTATTCTTCATCGCCTCTACGAAATCAGGCTGTATGTACTTTTTAAATTTCTTCATTAACTGGCACATTGGTTTTATGCTTGATCTCAGAGGACGAACCTGTATCTGTTGTTTACTTACGTAGGAAGAAAAATTAAATACTTTAGACCAATGATTATTTAAAAATTATAAGGGAATAAAAAGCATATTTGTTTTTTAATAAACTGCGACCTCGGTCGCAGTCATGCATTGCAAAAAAAAACAACTAGAACCAGGACTACACTAGTACACTGCAATCTAGGGTCGCACTACATGTACTGCGACCAAGGTCGCATAGGACTACAGTGCAATCAGAACAACTGCGACCAGGGCCAACACTGCAACCAAGGTCGCATAAGATTACAGTTCAAAAAGAAACAACTGCGACACAAGTTTGATAAAAACATTTATTTAAAATAAACTGCGACCTTGGTGAAGACTTGAGACTATAACTCTTATTTAAACAACTGCGACCCCATGTCGTCAGTATGTGAGAAAAAAAAAGTAAATTTCATATACTGCGACCTACGTCGCATTCATCTACAAGGAAAGGTAAAAAAAAAAAAAAATTCCAAAGTCGCACAGATCTGAACTGCGACACAGTAAAAATAGAAGTAAATAATAAAAACTTTCAAAAAATAGGACCTTTATCGTCTAAAGTTTGAAAATCTCTTTCGTAATTGCGACCATGTTTCCAATATTTAAAAAAAATTTAAAAAAACATGCGACTTCAGAAATAAATCTTGAAAAAATTTAAAACTATTAAAATACACAAAACCCTAAAATTTTTGAAAATATCAATTTTGTAGTACCTTTTTCGACGGATGATTTCTTAGGCGCCATCAGTTGCAAATATTTTTTTTCAAAAACGGATGAAATTTTTGAAGGAAAAGAACTAATTGGATCAGAACCGCCGGTTGAAGTTTTAGAGCTGTAAATTTTTTTGGAAGACAATTTTTTTACAATAAGGTAAAAGGTTGTGATGGAGGGTATTTTCGGAAAATACAATGTTGAGGTGACTGGCATTAAATTAGGCGGGATTTTACAGGATTTTGTCCGCCAAATTTTTTAACAGATGTGGGGCGGTGATGTTGCCACGCCCGCAGGCTGAGAAAACTCTCTCAGCCCGCAGGCTGAGGTACAGTAAGCCCATATATATATATATATATATATATATATATATATATATATATATATATATATATATATATATATATATATGAGAAAAATGTATATCAGCCTGCAGCTGAGAGAACTCTCTCAGCCGGCGGTGACGTGGCTCAATTTTGTCACCCCACTAACTTGCGGCCCGCTTATAGGAAGAAGTTAAATTACCAAATACCCCTTATGAAAAGCTACTCTTTCGATAACTTTCGTTATTGTTATTATTATTTGCCCAAAAGGCAATTTTTGGAGCGCACGTTGTCAGACTTAGGTTATTGTTTATTATTATTTTTTCCCCCTTTTTTTGCCGCTCTTTATAGGATTTAGGTTATTGTTTATAAATTATTTTTCTGAAAATATAAAATCTTTTCAGATCAATTTTTTTCTCCAAAATATTTAATGTCGACGTCTGAGCAGTTTACTGGCGATCTAAATATGGAAGATATTGCACCGTTAAACTTATTATGTTTTAAAGTCTAATTTATTTTGGGCCTAATCAAGTCAATTGGATATTTGCACCCGCCCACTTAACCTATGTTGTTTGACCCAATAAAGAATTGATCAAACCTAAATGGTTTGGGTCTAGACATGTTTTCAATTACACTTAGCCATGAGTGTATTTAAATTAGAATGTGGGACTCATCACACGTGTGGAACTCGTGTTATAAATCAAGGGCCTAGATCTATGATGAGTTGAATTAGGGTTTCTTGATGCTATATATACCATGAGTAGGGTTCCCTCTCCACCACCAACAACAAGAATAATCATCTCTCTTAGAGGCCTCTCATCTCCTCTAAGGATAAAGAAGAGAACTTGGTGGCTGGAGAGAAGAATCCTCTCCTTCAACCCAGCGTCCTCGAGATCGTGCAACCTTCGGCATCCTCTTCGTAATGGAATCAGGTATTGTAGGGGCCGGAAAATTTGGTGGTCGGAGAAAGTGGTTTTAGCTGTAAAAGATTTCCTTGATTCAAGCGAAACGATTACAACCAAAAGAACTACTCTTCCCTCTTTTCCAGTTACAAGGGAGGGAGGATGTCTGAATCTTCCCTTTGTTTAAAGCTGGGTTCTTCGTGTGGCGATGGAGAGTGAATCTTGTTCTCCGTTGACCAGATGACCGTCCTGGACCGTCGGGGGTCTTCTCTTCGGTCGGTAGAAAGAGTAACTCAGCTCCGTCTACCAAAACTCTCAAAGAGGAGGTAGGCGAAGAGCGGCTAGTACTCAGTAAGCTCGCTGAAGAGTCGTGCTTCCCTCTTGATGATCCTCTTGCCTGGATTCGATCGATTTTGATGATGCCTTGACCTTCTTAATTTTCGACCTTTCCCAAGTTTCGATCTTATCTCAAAGCTCTCTCCCTTATCAAAACTTCCATCTTCGCCCCCTCCTCATAGCAAACAAGGCTATTTATAGGGGTCTCAGGGGGTGAAGGTGCCTCCTGAAAACGCTCCCGAATGAGGGGCCACTACCCGCTACATGCGCGGTGACTGGCCCCGCAATCAGGGCAGTTGCAACTGAGACGCGGGCGTTGGGCCGAACGCGCCTTGAAGTTTGAGACGCGGGCGTCGAGCCAAACGCGCCTTGAAGTTTGAGACGCGGGCTTCGGGCCTTCACGTCTGGATGCTGAGGCGCGGGCGTCGGGCCGACGTGCCTTGATGCTGAGACGCGGGCTTCGGGCCGACGCGTCTGAACGTTGAGACGCGGGTGTAGAGCCAACGCGTCTTAATGCTGAGACGCGAGCATCGATTCCTCGCGTCTAGAGCTTGAGACTCTGCTTCCTTAATGGCTGGTCTGTTAGTCATTTTTAGACAGCCTACAGAACCCCCTCCAAAGTTTCTGATATTCCGCAGTTGAATGGGACGGATTTCGGAATACTTTGAATCTTAGCCGTGTTCGCGTTTATGACTGGACTGTTGATGCTTCGGGTTTGATCTTATCTGGAATTGGTCTTCGTGAGTGTACTGTTGAACTCTTTGAAGCCGTCAGAGTTGATCGTGTTGAGTGTCTAGATACACAGTCTAGACCTCCCCGATTGCTTTTAGTCTGTCACGGGTGCGCTTTTGGCCGGGAGTGGTTGGTTGTCTGTTTGCGTCAGTGTACTGTTGAACTGACTTGCAGAAGCAGGAGACTGGACGCAGGTTCCCTTTTGAAAAAGCAGAGACTGCATTAAAGACGCGACTTCTTAGCGAGACGCGATGTTTGGCCTGTTTGAGGGGACGCGGACTTTGGAGAGACGCATCTCTTGAAATGCAGACGCGATTTTCTGGGTGCATTTATGATGATGCTGACGGGGCATGTCCACCGAAGAGTCGCGTACTTTGGGGCGCGCGCCTGTGCCATGTCATGATTACGCCGCCAGCTGGCCTGGGGAAATGGCGAGATTTCGCCTTTTGGCGCGCGGATCCCCCGTTTATTAAATGAACTGCTCCACGTGTCAACTTCTGACTTGTGGCGGGGTCGCGACGCATGATCTTCCCTGTTCAAACAATGATTTGGCTCCACGCGTCAGGCAGCGATTCGCTGCAGCGTTTATTGGGCCAAACGCTGCGTATCTTCGCGAATCTCCGTGCCTATAAAAGGCAACAGTTAGAGAGATGTATCTTCTTCTCCGAACGAACGCATTCTCTGAGAAAAAGAACTTCCTTCTCTGTTCAACTATTCATCTCCTCGCTCGGATTTCTTGATCTTCAATGGCTCCCAAGACAAAACCGACTGCATCGACCTCAAGGGCGACCGTCGCCGAGGCTGAGAGAGATGCTTCCTCTGCGTAGGAGGGTGTTTTCCGAGGTAAAAATGCACCTTCGGTGTGGGTTCCGCCATTAAAACATGTTCATAGAACCCTAAGGACCTTTAACACAAGATAGTGTTTGATTCTTGGACGCTGTCCTTGAGATGATAACCGGGGCGCGGGCCTGATGATCCGACGCTGGTGAACTCTGCACCCTGGGTCCTTCACTTAGAATATTTCTAATTGTGAAGGTCTCTGGACGCGATTTGCAGAACGCGGATTTGATCCATGCGTTCTGTGCCGCCTTTTGTGCCATCAGGCGCTGGCGTCCGAGTCCAAGCACTTTGAGATTTCACAAGTCTTGGTTTGCAGAACGCGGATTTGATCCTTGCGTTCTGTGTCTTCAACCGCCGATTTTGTAGAATCTGGCGTTTGAGTCCAAGTACTTAGAATTTTCATAAGTCTTGGTTTGCAGAACGCAGCTTTGCAGGTCTGGACGCGGATTCGAAAAATTCCTGCGTCCAGTATCTCTTCTGCGTTTTGGTGCAAGTTCGCAGGTCTGGACGCGAATGATAACTCCTGCGTCCAATGTCTCGGCTGCGTTTTGAATTATGAACACTTAGCGTCTTCCCTTATTTTTGGCAAAGTATCTGACCAAGTGTCTTTTTCTTTTGCAGTGCCGCATGTTTCAGGTTCACTCGCCAAGATGCACCATTTTGGCCGCGTGGGTGGTGCCGACCGGGGCTTGACCTTTGTGCAAAGAATGAGTGTCCCCGTGACTGCTGACCAGTTGCTGGATCGCAGACTCTCTAATGTTAACAGGAGAACCTTTCGGGCACTTATGACCGATGCCGCGCTCAAAACGGATGACGGTGTCAGGTTGGAGAAGCCTGCCTTCTTCTTTGGGGATCATATCTATGATGATGGCCGTCGTGTGTCTGAGGGGACCTATAAATGGCTCCGTGAGATAAAGGGCGGAAGATTCTTTCTTCCAGACATGGAGAGGATGTTCCCGATGTCCTACTTTCAACACATGTCTGTCCCCCGAAAGATGGAATGGGACATTTCCCAGTATATCCCTGAGATCGCCCTTGGTGACTTTGGCCTCCAAAAGGTAGACCGCCATGATAGTCATGACGGGTCAGTTGTCAGACTGTTCCCTGCGTCGTCCAAGCCTGAAATCCCAATTGGAGAGATCCCGGAGCTTGCTACCACCTTCCTCAATTCCTTCATAGAAGCAGGGGGTGACTATCCTGTCGACTTCCGTGCGTATGGATGGGTCCATTCTCCAGAGAATTACTGGTGGGGCAGGATGGTGGGTTTTGTCCTTACCAATCTTGAGGGGCCGCTGAAGCGTGTGGGGCTGTACCCAGCAGTCAGGGCCGTGCAGTGGGGCGTCCCGATGAGTTCTCATAACTTCTTTGGGATTCTGGAGCGCTACAATCCTCGGACGGGGACATTCTTTACTCCGGTCGGAGAGATGGGCCTTGCCCTACACGAGTTGTATGAGGTCTCCGGTTGTCGTCGGGGGATATTCCTTACGAGGAATTTGTCCCAACCACCAGGGAGCTGCGCCTTTTGGAAAAAGAATCTCCTCAAGTGTATGAGACCTACTGGGAGGTAATGTGCCATTTCTACATCTGCGGTCAGACAACTGCCTGGAGGTCAGGAGGCGTCAAGCAACTATCCTGGGCTGATTATCTGTTTAATAATGTCAGCAATAAAGATCTCCCAGTAATCCGACTAGCTCCTAGTTCTGGTGGGGAAGTTGAAGACAGGATCGACGCAGCTTCTGACAAGTTTTACACCACGGAGTCGAACGAGGACGGCTTCGACCCTGACTTGGTCTTTGAGAGCTTTCACCATCAAGCCCGGACCCCTATTTCTGATCAGGCGCTGTTGGCGGGCTTCCTGATGTTGTGGCTGAAGAGGTGTGTGGTGCCCACGCTACCACATGAAGTTATTGTAGCAGATGTGGTGTACCCGGCGGTACTCTTGGCTCATGGCCACCCCATAGCCCTTCTTCCCGCCGTGGTGGCTGGTATTCAAAGCGGGCTGCGGGTGTTGACCAAGAGCTTCTGCGGACCCCCAAAGACTGCTAATTCTCGTAGGGAGCCGTATACCGACTCAGAGGGGAACCCGACGGTGAGGCACCCCAACCCGCGGATTGAGCTGCCTTACACGTACCTCATGGCTTGGTACGTGATGCATTGCCCATCTCTAATGACGGCGGCGCGTGGGAGCGTGGATCATATCCCATTTGTGCAGCGGCTGGAACGTTCGGAGTGGCATGACACCTACCTGTATTACATTAGGAAGCGTCTTTCCTGTGCCACGAACTATCAGCTTAACCGTTGTTTTCCAGAGGTTCAAGGTGCAGCCCCCGGGGAGCTGTTCACGGATGTCGCTGGGCGGGATGACTTCTCGCAATTGCCTGCTGGAGCCTTCTGGTGGTTGATCAATATACGACCAGGATATGTGCTGTTTCGCCAAGGAACTTCCTGCACTATCGAACCGTATATGCCAAGTCGTTTTGCCCGACAATTTGGCTATGATCAGCTTTACGTCGGGAATCCCAATGCTCAACTTGCCTTTGACGGGAACCTGTTCGAAGGCGCTCGGGCTTGGTATTACAGTGTGGCTGGAGGGACGGGAGCAACGTTCCATCTACCCGACGAGGCGCCTAAGTGCCGTATGAGCTTCAGCTTCTGTATTTGGTACTCCCAAGCCGGCCAGACGCCAGATCTTATTCCGGAGTCTTCATGTCTTGAGAGTATCAATGCCAGTCTCGAGGAGAGGTCTGAATCCAGTAAACGTACTAAACTCCTCGACCAATACCTGAAAGCTCAGAGGGAGGTCGAGAAACGATCGAGGAGGGAGCCCCCAGTAGTGAGGGCGGCACCGCGACCGGCAAGGGCAAAGCCGCAAGTGACGAGGGCGGAGCCACCAGCCATGAGAGTGGAGCCGCGACCGGCAAGGAGGTCGAAGCAATTGGCGAGGAAGCGTCGTCGACACTCTGCTTCTGTAGTTGAGCCTGCCCCAAAGAAGGCTCGGAGGGACTTAACAGCTGAAGTCTCTCAATCCAGAGCTATCTCTGCTGGAGTTGAGGCTCCTCCTGAAGGTGTCCCTGTTAGAGTTGAGGAACCGCTGGAAGATGAAGATTTTCCAAGCTTGGTCCGTGCTCCTAGGTCACGCAGCGAGACCGTGGAGGAAGGGGAGCTTGTTGAGCGACCCCTTATTGCTGGTGATGCTGAGTCACCGGAGGTTGACATAATGGGGGAGTCTCCTTCTGCTCATGAAGGGAGAGACGAGGTACAGCAGCCGGGGTCTCCTAGCGTCTTTATTTCCAATCCTCGGGCAGTCGACCCTAGTCCTACCACTGGGGTGATTGGGGGTAAGGCTCCTGTTGCAGAGCTTCCTCGTGTGGCGCTATCGTCTTCTTCGTCATCGGGAGAAAGTGACTTTGAAGATGAAGTCGACCATGGCGATGAACCCGCTCTTCCTGATCAGAGCAAATTCGTCCACATCTCGGAGGAGAAAATATACGGGGGTGAATCATCGACTGCGTTACCGCTGGCGATAATCCCTGCTGAAGGTATAACTTCCTCGCATGTCGAGGCGATGGAAACAGAGTTGACCCAGCCCAAGGGGATTGAGGCTTCGGCCGCTGAGATAACCTCGGAGGGGGTAGCTGTTGAAGTTGGGGAGCCTTCCCCTTTGCCAGGAGGGGAAACAACCATTGAGGCTGAGGAGGCTCTCACTCCGCCGGTGGAGAAGGCTACTGCTGAAGCTGAGGAGACTCCCCTTCTACAGGACTTGACGCCTCTGGACCTCGAACCTAGTAAGGCAGCTCTGACTGAGGGGGCTCAGGTGGGGAGTCCGATGATCGGCACCCCTCCAGAAGGCCATACGGCTCAGGTCTCGGTGGAGGTTTCTGAGGAGGTCGTGCTTACTACTCCCTCATTGATCGTGGAGGCTCCTGCAGAGGCAGCGCTCCAGGAAGCGCCAGTGGGTAGTCTTGCTCTTGCCACATCGACGGCCGGCACGGCTCTTGTGAGAAGACCCGCCCTATATCCCTTATCCGTGACAGAAAAAGGGTCGGGAAGCTTCTTAGGTGGTGAAGACATGGGGAGCTGGCACGTCAGATGGTGCAACAATTCTTCACCTCGATGGGATCATGTATTGATCTCATCTTCCGTGGACACAGCACCTTCCAGTTCGCCCAGAGGCTTCTTAAAAATATGGCCGTGAGCGTCGAATTGGCGGGAGGCCCTTCACTTGCCAGGGCATGCCTGCAGGTGGTAGAGCAACTTGGAGATAACCTGCGGGAGCTGGAATCTTTGGAAGATGCTGGTTCTTCCGGTGAGGCCCAGGCCATCCTGACTAGGCTCCTAGCTGCTCAGGAACGGGAGCGACAGGAGGCGGAGGCGCAGATCACTGCCGAGGTCCGTGACCTTGAATATTCCAAGGCTGAATTTCAAAAATTAGCCGGAGATTCGAGGGAATCTGAGCTCAGTGTGCAGAGCACGGAGCAAGTCATCCTCAGAACTCGGGACATTATCGCCAAGGCGGAAGCTGTTCTTGCGCTAAATGAGGAGAAACTTGTTTCCCTCAAAAAGGAGCTTGAGGAGCAACGGGCTGCTACGGCGCGTGCTGAAGAGAGTCTATCCCTACAATCTTCTAGGGTGGAATCTCTGCGGATGCAGCTGGCTGCCAGAAGTTTCTTATCTGAGGCGGAGCTGCGGGACCGGGCTATCATGGAGGCTGAGAGGACGCGCCAGCATGAGATTCACCGCCTTAGGGAACAAATCCGTTCCTTGGCGAACCAGGACATTTAGCCTTCTTTTCTTCTTCTTTTTTTTTTGTAAAGAAAAGGGACACTCTATTTATTAAGAGTGTTTGTATCCACTTCTATCATTTCCTGATATAATAGAAGTTTTCTTTAGAGCTTTTGTCCCAATTTCTTTGTCCTGTTGTGGATGAGTCCAACTCTTGATCACTAGTCGTGATTACTGAACTTAGGTAGGACTAAGTTCTTTTAATGAGACGCGGTCTTGGCGAGACGCGGCATTAATCCCACAGGGTGAGACGCGGTCATCAGTCTACCGGAACTTAGATTTCACTAAGTCCTTTTACTGAGACGCGGCGGCGATCACAGAGTGAGACGCGGTCGTCAGTCTACCGGAACTTAGATTTTACTAAGTCCTTTTACTGAGACGCAGCGTCAATCATAAAGTGAGACGCGGTCATCATTTCATAAGAACTTAGATTCTACTAAGTCCTTTTTATGAGACGCGGCGTCAATCACAAATCGGAACGCGGTCTTCTTGATAAGATGCGGCGTCAATCAAAAGATGAGACGCGGCATTGATCCGTAAAGTAAGACGCGGCTGTCAGTCCCTGAGACGCAGCGTCAATCACAAGGTGAGACGCAGCTCTGAATAACGCAAATCTGTCTTGCGCGGATCGGGCAGACGCAAGAGATGCAGCCTTGTCTGCTGAAGGGACGCGGCTTTCCCATCTGCGTCTAATGTGATCTGACTCAGGATTTTAGGAGATCTTTGCTCGTCAGGTCTTCACTGTCGATTGGGATTCCGAGTCATCCGTTGATTCCCAAGGCAGTTATCCACGCGTCAACTCCTTATTGGACTCAGGAGTTACTGCCCTTGGACGCAAAACCGATGCGGGCGGTTGAAAACCGGCGCTTGCGACGGTTCCCAAAGCGGCGTTCCACGCGTCAATCCTTCACTGGGCTTTGACAATCGTGCGTGACGGTTCCAATTAACACCTCATTAATGGCAGTTATTAGGGCCTGCCTATAAATAGGGTGCGCTCTCCCTTCTATAATCCAAGCTTGGATTATTTCTCTTTGGATTGCTCTGAGAAGTCCCACCTTCTTCAGAAAAGAGTTTCTTGATAGGGACTCCGTCTCCATGGACGAAGGTAATTCCGAGGATGAAGATGACCCAGAGCTCTCACGCTTCGGTTTGGTCTCTTCAAGAAGAACCCCCTCTCGGATCATCTTGGACGCCTGCGTTTGGGTGCAGAGAGGCCAACTCTGGCCAGAGGTCTCTGCTGGTATGTCCCCCGATGATGTGTATAGCCTGAACTTCGGCATGATGATCTGAATGAAGTCCCGGTGCATTCCTCCTCTGGAATTTGTGCCAGTGACTTGACTTCTCTGAATGCAGGCGCTTGACGCTGGCTTTGCCCATTGCGTTTTACTGCCTTGGCGCGTTTCAGACCTGAATCTTGCAACTCCTGTTCACCCAACAGAGAGATGGCAATTTTTTGGCGTTCTGAAATTCTTTGCGTCTGGTGCATTAGGCGCGGGTACAAACTGAGGCCGCGTTTGAATCCTATGCGTGGCGCAGTTTGACTTGCGTCTGTGCGGGTCATTCCCGCGTCTGAAGTCTTGAATGGCTGCCGCGTTCTGTTACTCAGTTTCCTTTATAAAAATGTACTGAGTTCCAGATTTTCTGACTCTCTTGCTCATTCTTTGCAGGTAGGCTTGCTTGTCCTTTTTCAGGTTTGCTGGGCCCAGAAAGAATATACCGGCTGGCGAACTTGCTCCACGTTCGTTTGTGAGAGATTAAATTATGGTCCTCGTCGTTTGTGAGAGATTAAATTATATCTCTGACGAGGACCCAACCCTCGCCAAGGTCTCTTCAGATTTGGTGCAAGAGACGGATAGGCTGAGTATCGGCGAGGGTGGTCCGGCGGTTACGGTGGCGGAAAAGATCCTCTTCCTCTCCCAACTCCAGAAGTGACATCAAGGACATTCCGTTGGATGGCCTGCTGGGGAAAGGGATGGTGATGAATGCAGGACTTTCTGCTGCCGCTGGACCTAGTGGAGGGTAGCATCCTTTGTGATGACTCCTAAACTTCCTTTCTCACCCCAAAAGTGACTCCATGTTTGTTGGATGATCTGCTAGGGAAAGAGACGCGCCTGAACGAAGGGTTGCAGGACCTTCTGTTGCCACCGGACCTCAAGAACACCATTGCTCTTGGCTTAGTCAGCTAGGGCGCTTTCGAAAGTTGGCGTCGTCGCCATGGCGCAATCGGTTCCAGTTGTGCACCTGGGATCAGATGCGGTTTCAAGGAGTGAGTACGACCTCTGAGAGAGAGAGGGACTTCTTTGTACTCCTTAATTGTAACACTCAATCTTATTGTATAAGAGAGCGTTTTGTATCACTTTCATGTGTTTGAATATCAATAAAAGTGACACTTTTCTTTTTGCCTCTTTCTGTTGTCTTGAACGTTTTGTTTTAGAAGCAAAGAATGATTTTGGTGGACCTGCCACTTTATAAAAGAAAGTGACAAGTGGAGTGCGTACCCCCAGAGAAGGTGAACTTTTATCAAGGATTTGGGATTAACTCGATTTAAGATCAGCTGGGGATTTTGATGGAAGCATTGTTTATCGGTGTAATGTTAACCAACAATGCCTCCCAAATGAATTTGATACTCGGTTGGGGAGAATATCAAATGAACTAGACTCGTGGGGAATCTAGTAAGATTTTTTACCGCTAGAGGTGTGATATTAACTTAACGGTTTAGAAGTAGTCTTGTCAGAAGTGTAATATTAACTTGACAAGGACGTGAGTTAGAGGTGTGATATTAACCTAACTCATCAGCATCTCAGTTTTATTTGGGAAAACTGAGGGTGTCACTGTCATAGGTGTGATGTTTAACTTAACAGTGATAGTAATGCTAGAGGTGTAATGTTGAACTTGGCATTAGTCGTCTCGGCTTAAAAAAGTCAAGGAAAGGTCATAGCCATAGGTGTATTGTTGAACTTAGCAATGACTCGGATGCTAGAAGTGTAGTGTTAACTTGGCATCGTTCATCTCGGCTTGGACAAGGAAGTCGAGGAAAGGTCATAGCCATAGGTGTATTGTTGAACTTAGCAATGACTCGGATGCTGGAAGTGTAGTGTTAACTTGGCATCGTCCGTTTCAGCTTCGATATGGAAGTCTGAAGAAAGGTGACTGTCAGAGGTGTGATATTAACTTGACAGGCACTCGAAGTACCGCTTAGAGGTGTAATGTTAACTTTAAACAGTAGTTTTGTCAGAGGTGTGATATTAACTTGACAAGAATTTGCTTGCGATAGGAGCAATTTGAGGACCTGTCATTCTATTGATGAGAATTGACAAGTGGAATTTGAGGTGCCAGAGGTATAGTGTTAACTTGGCAAATTTGAGAGTTTGTTACTCTATGCAGAGTTAACAAGCCAGGTTTGTACTCGACAAAGAGTATTCATTACCAGAGGTATAGTGTTAACATGGTAATGATTGCATTTTGTGGTCCTACCATTCTATGGATGAGAATTGGTAAGGGATTTTTTGGAGGGAAGAGTGGAATCAAGTCCACTTAGGATTTTTAGCAAACCCTCAGCTATCAACGGATTTGAGATGCCTTTACCAACTACCGTTTGGGTTGGGCTAGCCATGCTATTCCCCTCAGCATGATGAGTTGTCGAAGACTTATGTTGGACTTAAAAGCCAACATTTTCCTCTATCCTTAGCCGTCGGAGGCGTCGGATCAAATGGGAACGTGTCCCTTAGGATTTTTAGCAAATCCTCAGCTGTCAACGGGTTTGACATGCCTTTACCAACTACCGTTTGAGTTGGGCTAGCCATGCTATTACCCTCAGCATGATGAGTTGTCGAGGACTTATGTTGGACTTAAAAGCCAACATTTTCCTCTATCCTTAGCCGTCGGAGGCGTTGGATGTTTCCGATCAGAGGTGTATTTTTAACTTGATCGGTAGAAGAATGCCATCTAGGGATAGTATTTCTTCAGGAATTTGCCATTGATTGGCATCATGAGTGTATCGCCATTTGAGGTTATGAGGCGATACGATCCATTTGAGTAGACTGACTCTACTACAAACGGTCCTTCCCATTTGGGTTGGAATTTTCCTTTCGTCTTGTGCGTCATGACCATGGGTCTTCGGACGGCTAAGACGAGGTCGCCCTTCTTGAAAGTTCGCGATTTGACTTTCTTGTTGAAGGCTCTGGTGATACGAGCTTGGTAAAGCTCGATTTGTTGTTGGGCCTGCAGACGCTTGTCGTCCAAGGCTTCCAATTCTTGGAGTCGCTGTCGATGCTTCTCCTCTGTTGTCATTTCCGCTGTCAAGGCGACGCGAAGAGATGGAATTTGGATTTCCAGTGGAAGGACAGCTTCGCATCCGTACACCAAGGAAAATGGCGTGGCTTTAGTTGGGGTTCGCACAGTCGTGCGATAGGCCCATAAGCATTCGCCCAACTTATCGTCCCAGTCTCGTTGACTTTTCGAGACGAATTTCTTGAGAAGCTTGCCAATAGTCTTATTGAAAGCTTCTGCGAGGCCGTTAGCGGGCGGATAGTATGCCGTTGATGACACACTCTGGATTCTGAACTTGGCGCAGAATCTCTGAAAAGCCTGGCGGATGAACTGGGGTCCATTGTCATGGACAATCCGCCGAGGCACACCGAACCGGTAAATAACGTGATGTTTCACGAACTTGATCACGTTAGAAGATTTCACCTCTTTCAAAGGGATAGCTTCGGCCCACTTTGAGAAGTAATCGGTTATCGCTAGGATGAACCGATGTCCCTTTGATGATGGTGGGCTGATAGGACCAACCACGTCCATCCCCCACATTTCGAACGGCCAGGTAGAGGTCGTAGAGTGGAGGTATCCTGGTGCTTGATGGATGAAATCGCCATGTATTTGACAGGCGTGACATCTTTTGGCATAGGCAACAGCATCGGCAACCATCTTGGGCCAGTAGTAACCAATCTTTGGAGTCGGTTTGCCAGCTTCGGGCCAGGTTGATGAGCTCCACACGTACCATCGTGGGCTTCTTTCAACACTTCGTGGGCTTCTTTTGATGAGAGGCACCGGAGCAGGATCCCGTCATGCGATCTACGATACAATGTTCGCGAAATCGCATTGTAGTAGAATTTGGAGGCTTTCCTTCGGATGGCAGCCGCCTCCCTGGTGTCTTCGGGCAAGATGCCGTATAAGACAAAATCAATGTAGGGGAATCGCCAGTCTTTAAGCTCTGGATCGGTTGACACTTCAAGTGTTTCCTTACCGCGACGATCTCCCGTTGACCTCTGGTAGTCTCCGAGGGGACTTTTTGGGCAGTATAGGTCGTGGCTATAGACGAATATCTTCTCCATTGCTCCAGCTGGAAGAGCTAAGGAGGCAGCAAGGGATGCAAGTGCATCTGCATGCGCATTTTGCTTGCGCGGTACATGGTCGATGTAGAAGTTTGAAAACCTCTCGGCCATGTGGATTGTCGCGTTGTAGTAGGGTACTAGATCTTCATGCCTGACCTCATACTCTCCGCGAACTTGGCTGACGATGAGTTTAGAATCACCGTATGCCTCGAGATTTTTAACGCCAATCTCATCGGCGAATTGCATCCCAATCAAAAGAGCGTTGTATTCCGCCACATTGTTGGAACAGGGCTCGGTTAACGAGATAGCTCGGGGAATCACGTAATTTTGTGGGGAGACGAGTACCACTCCTACCCCCGCTACTGTGTGTCCCTTCGGGCTTGCCCTTGATGCACCGTCGAAGAAAAGTTGCCATACTTGACTTCGAACGGTGTCTGAGCTAGGCAGACTTCGGCGACCTCATCTGGGAGATCCTCGTAGAGTTTGGCTGCCCTGGGATCTGGGTGTTCAGCTAAGAAGTCCGCCACCGCTTGTCCCTTAATAGCCTTTTGTGGCAGAAAATGCATCTCATATTGTGATAGCAATATGGCCCATTTTGCCAGCCGGCCATTTAGTGAAGAAGGTTTTGTCATAAGTAACCTCAGGGGGTTGACTTTGGATATGACATTTATGGTTTGGCCCACCAGATAGTGTCGCATTTTCTGAATGGCGAACACCAGTGCCAAACATTCCTTCTCGATCGGGTTATACCGATGTTCGGCTCCGATCATCGTTCTACTTAGGTAGTAGATTGCTTGTTCTCGCCCCTGGTCATCATTCTGAGCTAGTAGAGCTCCCAAAGAATGATCCATTGATCGGACGTACACCAGGAAAGGCTTTCCGGATACCGGAGCTGCCAGGACTGGTGGTTGGGTGAGATAGTGCTTGATCTCCTCAAATGCTTGCTGGCAAGCGTCGTCCCAAATGAACGAAACGCCCTTCTTCATCAGCTTAGCGAAGGGTTGGCATCTCCCGGAGAGATTTGAAATGAATCTGCGGATGTATGCCAATCGTTCTTGTAATCCTCTGAGCTCCTTGAGGCTTCTGGGGGGTTGCATCTCTTGGATAGCACGGACTTTCTCCGGATCCAAATGGATTCCTGTGGAAGTCACAACAAATCCTAGAAATTTGCCACTGGCTACCCCCAGGAAGGATTTGGTGGGGTTCATCTTCAATTGATGAGCCCGCATGATGTCGAAGACCCCCTCAGGTCTGCTATGTGATCACCTTTAGTGCGGCTTTTCACCGCGATGTCGTCGACATAACATTCCACCGTTTTGCGTATCTGCCGATGGAAAATGACATTCATGGCCCTTTGGTAGGTTGCCCCCGCATTTTTCAGACCGAAGGGCATGACGGTGTAGCAATATACCCCTAGAGGTGTCCTGAAGGAGGTGTGCTTTTCGTCATCGGGATACATCTTGATTTGATTATATCCTGAGAACCCGTCCATAAAGGACATTCGCTCGAATCCACAAGTATTGTCAATCATGACATCTGTGATTGGTAATGGGAATTCGTCTTGGGGCAGGCCTCGTTTAGATCACGGAAGTCGATGCAGATCCGGATCTTCCCGTTCTTCTTGGCGACGGGTACGATGTTGGCTACCCAGTCGGGATGTTGTTCCTCCCTGATAAAGCCGGAGTCATAAGCTTCCTGACTTCTGATTGAATTGCCTCCATTATCTCTGGACGGAACCGTCGTTGCTGTTGTTTAACAGGCTTCATGTCCGGATTGATGTTGAGGCGATGCATAGCCACTTGAGGATCAAGTCCAGGCATGTCCTCATAATTCCAGGCGAAGACATCTATATACTCTTGTACAAGAGATATTAAATCCTTCTTCTCTGGAGGCGACAGGCCGTCACTTATGAAGATGGGTTTAGGATTGTCTTCATCTCCTAGGTTGACTTGAACAACCTCGTCTTCTGTGGGTGGCTCACGCTGTTCAAAGCGGATGTCCCAAAGAGCATTCAAATGTTTGATCCAAGGATCTGTATCAGATTGGATCATTTCTTCATCTTCATCCTCCAGATGGCTTGTCGAAATCATGTTTACTGAAAGCCCTTTGAAGATGTTGCCGACACTGACATCTGATTCCCATGACGACGTGTCTGATGAGCAGTCATGACTTGACAGTCTCTCCGAATCAGAGGCTGATGGCACTGGAGTTGATATATAGCCCAACCCCCGGCGCGTCTGATGATAGTAATCAGGGGTTTCCCTTTCGGTACAAAGGATCGAAGCAGTGTTCTTCTTCCTTTTCCGAAGTTCAATCCTGGCCTGTTGGTTAGATCATACCCCATGCGCTTCATCATCTTGAGCGTTCTCGGTTCATAATGATCGAACTGAGGGGATTCATCCTCACCTTCCGATTCTTCGTGTGGCATTGGTTCAGACGCGATTCGCCCAAAAAGTGTTGGTCTTTGGCCTTTTCGTCTGGCTGGAACCATGAATACGGATTCTTGCGCGTCTCCATTATCCTGGTACGTCCCAAAGGATGATTTTATTGGTACATGCAATGATGTCAAAGCATCCATTGCCGACCAGACATCCTCATCTACGTCGGTACTAGTATCCGACGGTATTGAATCAGACTCACACGCAGGGAAATACGCGAAATCTAAATCTTCATTATATACCAACCGCCTGCATCGTCGGTGGTATCAACATCGAGCTTATTAGTGCTCTTTACAATGGGCTCCAACTCCCACAGGCACTCTTCTTTCTCAGGCTCAATGTCAGCTTCATTACCAGAGTCTGGCTCCTCTGGTTGTGGGGTTTCATTGGTCTCCTCCGGATCCTGATATAAGAGGGAGTCCGTGAAATAATTTTCAACCCCTTTAAACGGATGCCTTTCGGCAATCAACGTTCGGACCTGTCCACTCTCGTCAATGTATTTCATGACTTGGTGGAGGGTAGAGGGAACGATGGAATTGCGGTGAATCCATGGTCGTCCCAGCAACAGGTTGTAGGAGGTGTCCGCGTCAATGACGTAACACGTCACTTCCGACTTGAGGCTCCCGATCTGGCATTTGAGCTTGATCTTCCCCATCGGGCGGGAGCTGTTGGCATTGAACCCGTAAATAGTCGTCTGGGTAGGGCTCAGACGATGGGTAGGAATGCCTAGAAATTGCATAACCCGGCGAGGTATGATACTCAGCGCGGACCCTGGGTCTACCTGGATGCGGTTCACCTCGGATGACCCAATATACCCTGTGAAGTATAGGGGTCGGTCATGCTTCCCTTTAACCTGCATGTCGTCTGTTGTGAAGGTGATGCAGGGAGCATTTGGGGAGGCGTGGAGGCAATCCTCTACATCTTCCTCCCTTGGCACGCGAGTCATGAAGACCTCAGCATTGGCCAAAGCTTCTTGTAGAGCCTCTCTGGTTGACTTTGATAGCCTCAGGAGCTCATACAAGGTAATGCGTGCCGGGATGTTGGCTAATTGAGCCAAGACATCAAAACTGTAAGGTGTCGAGGATCCTTCCGTTACACCTTTCGCAAGAACTCGAGAAAACCGAGTTTCTTTCTGTTTCTCCACAGGTGGTTTCGTGGAGGGCTTGGCTGGTTCTACGGCTGGTTGCGGAGAAGCCGCTGCTGTCTCGCCGTACTGCTTCAAGTATGCCTGTCCTGAACGGGTCCCCGCCGTAGGTTGGCTGGGCTCTGCGGCCAGGACTATTGTTTCCTCTTCTGAGTCAGTCAGCGAGGGAACATCAGTGTCCGCTTCTCGAGAGGAGGCGCATATCACATGGCAAGATGAAGCCTTCCCTTTGCCTTTGGACTTCCTGTTGGTCACAGTCGTCCATTGTTGCTCGTCGACGAGGTCAGGGTGGACCCACATGATTTCCCCTCGAGGTGTAGGGACGGGTACCAAGCCTTTCTCCTGCTGCTGATGAGGGTCTGTGTTGACCACCCTCAGTTCTCCTTTCGGGACAGAGATCACCCCCACGGGTGTCGGGGTCGTGTCCCAAACTGGAGAATCGACGTCATGTTGGCCGTCATCTTCTTCTGCTCCGGTCGGAGTTTTAATACCTCCGCGTCAATCAGAGCTTGAAGGATGTCCTTAAAGACGTAGCAGCTTTTGGTAGGATGACCGAGCATCCTGTGGTATAAGCAGTAGGTGGGATTGTCGGTCTTGCCGACTTCCTCCGGGCGCTTAATTTCAGGGAGCTTCAGTCGATTGCTCTTGTTGAGTAGCTTGAAGAGCGAATCGACGTGTTCCTCCTTGAAGGAATACTGCTTGTTGGGGCGTGGCTGGCTTGAAGAGCCACTTGCCCTGCCTGTTTGAGGTTTGGTGGGAGATTTGGTCTCCGTCGCCAAATTATCCTTCCGCTTCGTCTGGAGGGAGGTGTCTGGTGCACGCCTTGTCGACCTCTCTGGCCTGGGCTTGCCTTCTTCCGCTCTGACGCGGGCGACAATCTCCTCAGCCTGTTCACCTTGCTGGACTAATTGTTTCCAGGTGCGGCTTTCAGCAACTCCTATTTGAGCAAGGAGTGAGGTTTGGAGATTATGGCGACATGTTTCCACCAGGGTGGCCTGGGTCATGCCGCTTGGACATCGGAGTGCCATGTTCCGAAATCTTTCTACGAAAGACTTGACGGACTCTCCCTTTCGCTGTTTTGTAGCTAAAAGGGTAGGCATTGTGACCTCCGAATCATCTTCGAAGAAGCGTGTCAGAAACAACTTCTCCAAGTCGCCCCAGTTCTTGATTGAACCTTCTGGGAGCTTCATGAACCATTCAAAGGCCAACCCTTTCAGGGTGCCGATGAACAGTCGCGCCAGGATGGCATCGTTATCTACCACATTCCCGGTCTGGGATTTGAAGTAGTAGATGTGCTGGTTGGGTGACCCCTTCCCGTCAAATGCTTGGAGAGTTGGAGCCTTGAACTTAGGAGGGTACGGGACTAAGTCCCACTCGGCCGGATAGGGCCGGACTACTCCAGCTTCTTGGAGGCCTTTACGGTTGGTAAGGGCCTCGAGGCGCTGCTCCAGTTGACTCATTCTTTTAGCATGAGCCTTTCCCGGGGTCTGGTCACTTCTTGCCTGCGACGAGGGCTTGGACACATCCGAGGTAGATCGTCGTGTCTCGTCAGAAGATTCGGAGGGTGGGCTTCCTCCCTTTCTCCCTTTCCCCTTCGGTCGTCTAGGAGGAGATCTCGCTCTTTCTTCAAGCAATTTCTCAAGCATATGCTTGAGGGAGTCAATGGATCTCTGTTGAGAGGCGATTATATCCATCTGGTGCTTCTGCGTCTGTTCTAAACGCCTGGTCGTCTCCTCAGGAGTGTCGGCCATGTAGGCGGAAGCCTCCTTCTCGACGGAAGAGTTTGAAGCCTGCGACTCCACTATAGCGGAGTGAGAACCACCCATTCTAATGCCGCGGGCTAAGGCATTATAGTCAATTGGGGGAATGGCCCCTGTCCGGGTGCGAGTGTGTTGATACACCCCTCTGGCTCAGAGTCAGATTCCTCTGAGTTGTCCATTAGTTGTTTCCCCTTGCTTCTGCTAGTCATGTTTGCAGTAAGCTCCGGGTATTCAACATCTGAGAAGGTTCTCCTCCTGTGGGAGCGTCTTCTTTTGGCTGACGGGGGAATCAGGGTCAGCTGTCTAACTAAAGACGGCTGGTGCACTCCTGACTCGCAATGGCATCCAGAGAGCATCTGGATGAGCTGTTGACAGCAGCATGGAGAAGTGGTCTGATTGGCACTCCTTTTCCTTGTCAAATAATCCCTCAAATCTGTGGGAGGGGGATTAAAGAGACTGGTCTCGCAACGTCGACGACGGGAGACAGTCATGTGCTGTTCAGCCTGGACACAGGTTTCAGAAACGCGGCTGTTGCGTCGCGGCTGCGTCACGCGCGTCTGGCGTCTCTGTTGATATGAGACGCGACTTTCGCGTTGCTGTCTGCTGTGTTGGAGCAGAAAGACTTGGGAGAGAGTGGGCTGCTGGGCCCCACGCCTGTGGGCGCGTGCTTCCTGCGTTTGACGAGACGCAGAAGCTTCGCTTTGGCGTTTGGCAAGTTGGTCTCCAGAAGGCCCAACTTGGGGAGTCTCGCGTTTGGGTCGCCAAATGCGGATCTCTCGCACTGGACGAGGTGCGGGCAAGGCATCGGATCGTACGCTGCGTTCAACCCCAGTCAGAAAACCAACGGTTCCGACCGAGTGTTTACGCGCGCGTCTTCTCTGTCGACGCTCGGCATTCCGATTGCGCCGTGGAGGAAGAGAGAAGCCAACAACTTCCTGGTTTGTAGAACCAGGGGTGTTTGCCACGCGGGTCTCCCGAGAGACGCTGACGCGGGCGTTCTGTGCGACACGGTCGATCGCACCAGTAGATGTGCCGGGGACCACGCGGGCCTTCAGAGAGGCGTTGGCGCGTGTGTTCTGCGCGACGCGGTTGATCGCAGCAGAGGAGTCTGAGGTTACGCGGGCCTTCTGGGAGGCGTCGGCGCGTGAACCAAATTTGGCACAGTGGGCAGCAGGAGCACCCGACAGAGCCTCAGATTGGGCTTCAGGGGCTGTCCACTTGAGACCCTGCGGCAGACGCGGGTCTTTGGGCTCTTGGAGCCAGAAGAGAGGAACTCTTCATACTTCGCCTGGTCGAACTCGACGACGAGGGATTCGACCATTTTCCCCTTACGGAGAACGTCATCTTGCACCACGGTGCGCTCGTCAGTAACGAAGGTATTCCCCAGCGGAGTCGCCATCTCTTGTAGGGGCCGGAAAATTTGGTGGTCGGAGAAAGTGGTTTTAGCTGTAAAAGATTTCCTTGATTCAAGCGAAACGATTACAACCAGAAGAACTACTCTTCCCTCTTTTCCAGTTACAAGGGAGGGAGGATGTCTGAATCTTCCCTTTGTTTAAAGCTGGGTTCTTCGTGTGGCGATGGAGAGTGAATCTTGTTCTCCGTTGACCAGATGACCGTCCTGGACCGTCGGGGGTCTTCTCTTCGGTCGGTAGAAAGAGTAACTCAGCTCCGTCTACCAAAACTCTCAAAGAGGAGGTAGGCGAAGAGCGGCTAGTACTCAGTAAGCTCGCTGAAGAGTCGTGCTTCCCTCTTGATGATCCTCTTGCCTGGATTCGATCGATTTTGATGATGCCTTGACCTTCTTAATTTTCGACCTTTCCCAAGTTTCGATCTTATCTCAAAGCTCTCTCCCTTATCAAAACTTCCATCTTCGCCCCCTCCTCATAGCAAACAAGGCTATTTATAGGGGTCTCAGGGGGTGAAGGTGCCTCCTGAAAACGCTCCCGAATGAGGGGCCACTACCCGCTACATGCGCGGTGACTGGCCCCGCAATCAGGGCAGTTGCAACTGAGACGCGGGCGTTGGGCCGAACGCGCCTTGAAGTTTGAGACGCGGGCGTCGAGCCAAACGCGCCTTGAAGTTTGAGACGCGGGCTTCGGGCCTTCATGTCTGGATGCTGAGGCGCGGGCGTCGGGCCGACGCGCCTTGATGCTGAGACGCGGGCTTCGGGCCGACGCGTCTGAACGTTGAGACGCGGGTGTAGAGCCAACGCGTCTTAATGCTGAGACGCGAGCATCGATTCCTCGCGTCTAGAGCTTGAGACTCTGCTTCCTTAATGGCTGGTCTGTTAGTCATTTTTAGACAGCCTACAGGTATGCCTAAAACCCTCTTTCCCTTTGATCATGATAAAGAGGCTTACAGTATATGTAGATCTTGTATGGAATAATTTTAGATCTAACAATTGGTATCAGAGCCTCCTCTTTATCAGATCATAGCGATCTACAGAAATTATGATCTCGATCTATAAATATCATAAAAATATATCCTTTGATTCATAAATATTTTGTGTCTCATATGTTGAATCAAAAGATTAAAAGGAGTGATTTTTATTGAATTTAACATGTATATAATTTTATAAAATTTTGATTTGTGTGTTATCTAGATTAAAAAAAAAAAATTGTGTGCCCTGTCTGCATGCAGGCGCTTGCAGGCGCCTGCATGTAAGGCAACGGAAAAAAAAAAAGGATGTTAGATGCATGCGCTGGAAGCACCAGCGCATGCATCATGAAGTGTTTTCACAAAAATAAAATAAAATAAAATAAAATTGACATGGCCTGCATGCATGCAGACATGTGCATGCATGCGGACATGTAAGGCAAACGGATGCTGTTGTGAAGAATAATTAAAAAAAAAAAAAGAGAAAGATTTGGTTAATTATTTAAGGGTTTTCTTAATTTGAGATTATGAGATTAATTAGGATTAAAAATTTAGAGATTGAATTTTACTCTAATAAGGAAACTTACTCCTAATTAATCTCATATTAAATTTCAATTGGGGTGGTTGAGATTGATTTGGGTTTTAGAATTGAGATCGGATTCTAATCTGTTAACTCTATTTTGGGGTAGAATTCTACTCAAATAAAGAGACCTAATCCCAATCAATCTCACATAAAGCTAATAGGGTTTTATTCAGTTATTTAAACCCAGCCTAATAAGAAAGGAAACCAATAACTTAACCATTGCGGGTCGGGTCTGATTCAGACCCGATAAGCACTGCGACCCGTTTTGCCAATAGAAACTTCAATTAGCCGTTACGGGCTCATACGACCTCTGTTTTGGGCATGTAAACAGCCGTTTTGAAGCTCTTGACGAGCACTACAGTATTACAGGCATTAGACATGGCAAAACAGTAGTTAGTTGACATAAAGAAGGTATTGAAGTATTTATTTATCATGGTTATGTGTACCCTTACATGCTTCCGCTTCATCAATATTTATATTATTGCTTATATTGTCTAGCATGATGAATATTGATGTATACTACAGTTAATAACACACAGATAAAAATATATACATGTTCAAGTTAAAGAATTTATAAAAGAGCTTATTTAATTGCGTATGTAGTTCATGCGGACAATAGCCGGCCCAAAGGAAGACTATTGTTTGGCCGAATTATGTACGGCGTCGAATACTTGATGTGGGTAATGCAAGTGGGAGAACCTTGATGTGTGGTAATCGGCCCAAAGGAGGGTTGTCACACTATTGGCCCATATTGAATTACCCTCATCAACTAGTCCGATGGCGGAACAAGAATATAGATGCATAAATTTGTGTGGCCCATGCGTGTGGCAATCGGCCCAAAGGAAGGTTGTCATTATGGCCGGGTCATTACATATATTATATGACCAATATAGATTACTTAAACTTTAGGACCAATCCTATAAAGTGACAGTCGGCCCAAAGGAAGGCTGTTCTCTTACATAGGACCTAAACTTTAGGATATCTATATTGGGCCAGTACAGTGTTGGCATATAGAGACACAACTTGTTCTGAAAGTTTAACCTGCAGCTCTATCGGTTAAACTAGTTGCATTTTCTGAAATTCATTTTTTTATGGCTATTACAGTAGAATTTTATTAAATGCAATGTTTATGTTAAATTGATGAGAAATTGTTCACTTATGTAGTTTAAATTGAATGGTACAAACTTTAAGAAGTGGTAAGACCACGTAAATGATCGTTCTTGAATTCATGCACCTAGAGTACACCTTAAAGATTGATGGATCTCTACTATCACTAATAAAAGTTCAGTAAAGAAATGGTCAATTATGGTAAGTGGGAGAGATCTTACAAGATGTGTCTAATGGTTATAAAACACACTATTCCTATGACTATTAGGGGTGCTATGCCTGATAAGGTTAGTGCTAAGAGTTTTCTAGCTGAAGTAGTAGACCGATTTACTAAATCGGATAAAGTTGAGGCTAGTACGCATCTTAGCAAGCTAGTAAATATGCGCTACAACGGTAAAGGAAACATAAGGGAGTACATTATGAAAATGTCTAATCTTGTTTCAAAAAAAAAAAAAAAACTAAAGGCACTGAAATTGAAACTCTCTGAAGAAATTCTAGTGCACTTCATTTTGATTTCTCTTCCTCCACAGTATAACCCTTTCAAGATTAATTATAATGCTCAAAGGGAAAAGTGGAGTCTCACTGAGCTCATTAGTCACTGTGTTCAGGAAGAAGAAAGGTTGAAACAAGAAAAGACTGAAAGTGCTCACTTAGCATTTCAGGGTAACACCACTAATAAGAAAAGGAAAAGTGAAACTAAAGGGAGGAACATAAACGCCATTACAGTGGCCGATCCTTAGTGGCAAAAGTGCAGAAAAAAAAGTAGCCTAAGGTCATTGCATATTTCTTCTGTAAGAAAGTAAGCCACCTCAAGTAGGAATGCATGAAGTATCAGAAATGGCTATTTAGCGGGTATATCTCATATTTATGTTTGTTCTGAGATTAATTTAGCTTTAGTGCCACCTTATAAATTATGAATAGATAATTCACATAAGCGATTCAATGCGGAACTTCCAAACCCAAAGGAGGCCCAGCCCAGCTGAGCGATACGTATACATGGGTGACGGAAATAAAGTTGCAATTAAAGTTATTGGAGTTTGTAGGCTTAAATTAGATTCTGGTTTTTTGTTTTAGATTTGGATGAGACTTTATGTGTACCGTCCTTTTAGGCGGAATCATATTTCTATTTCATTTGTTAGACAGATCTAGTTTTGCTGTCACTCTTGATAATGAAATGCTTAGTCTACTTTTCAAACCTAAAGTTGTTGGTACTAGAATTCTGATTGATGGCTATATAAATTGAAACTTCATGCTTTATATACTGAATCTCTATATGTGAATAGTATAGGCACTAAGCGAAAATTAATTAAAGAAACATTAGAAAGTTTGGTACTAGACGAAGTTCAAGTGTCTTAATTTGGTGTATACAGACATTTGTGGTCCATTCCCTACAGCTTCTTGGAATGGCCATGAATATTTCATCACTTTTACAGACAATTACTCTCGTTATAGGTACCTGTACTTGTTCCATGAGAAATCCCAATCATTGGACATATTTAAAGCCGTTAGATCTGATCATGGTGGTGAGTACTATGACAGATATAACGAATCAGGTAAAGGTCCAGAACCATTTGTCAATTTCTGAAAGAGTGGTATTATCGCTTAGTACACCATATCAGGGACACCTCGTCAAAATGGTATTGCTGAGAGATAAAATCACACAGTAAAAAATATGGTTGGGAGTATGATAGCTCACACTACTCTACCAAGTCATTATATAGTGAAGCCTTAAAGATGGTTGTCACCTCCTTAATAGAGTACCTAGTAAAACAGTAACTAAAACCCTATATGAGTTACGGACTGGAAAATCTCTCAGTATTAGGCATCTATATGTTTGGGGTTGTCCAGTGGAAGCTCAGTCATATATACCATATGAGAAGAAGTTGGACTCAAGGACAGTTAGCTGTTTATTCGTAGGGTATTCTGAGAGGTATAAAGGCTTTAAGTTTTATTGTCCCTCCACTAAGAACATAAAGACGGATTGCTAAATTTTTTTTGAGAATATTCAGAACAGTGGGAGTCAACTACATAAAGATTTCATATTTAAGAAAGGACATATTATTATACCCATGACAATTGTTCCAAATGATAAAGTAGTTGTTCGACTTCACGATGAATATACAGTTTCATCCTTACAAGATACATATACAGTTCATCCTGAAGTAGATCATGTTGGTAAGGTAGAAACTGAAAATTCTCAACCACAAGTGCCTAGGAGATCAACTAGAGAGAGGAGATCAGTCATTACAAATGACTATATATAGTTTATCTCCAATAGCATGAGTTTGACATAAGGCTAGAGGATGACCCCACATCCTTGAATGAGGCCAAACTCAACATTCACTCCACTAAGTGGTCAAATGTCATGAAGATGAGTTAAAATCCATAAAGGACAATGATGTTTGGGATTTAGTAGAGTTGCCTGAAGGAAAGAAACCGATTGGTTGTAAATGAGTATTCAAAACCAAGCGGGATTCGAAAAGTAATGTCAAAAGGTATAAGGCACATCTTGTCACAAAGGGATTCACTCAAAGAAAGGGCATTGATTATAAGGAGACTTTCTCTCTAGTTTTCATAAAGCATTCTTTTAAGATTATTATGGCACTCGTGGTTCACTTTGACCTGGAGTTATACCAAATGGATGTTAAGATTGCCTTTCTTAATGGTAGCATTAAGAAGGAAATCTATATGGTGCAACCATAAAGTTTTAAAGTGAAAGTTTCATAATATTTGGTTTGCAAATAAAGAAATTCATTTATGGTTTAAAGCAAGCATCCCGTCAATAGTATTTGAAATTTGATCAAGTAATATCCGACTTTGATTTTAAGGAAAATATAGTTGATCAATGTATTTACCATAAATTTAAAGGGAGTAGATTTATATTTCTTGTGCTATATGTGGATGACATTCTATTAGCAAGTAACGATATAGATCTTTTACTTGAGATCAAGAGTTTTCTCTCAAAGAATTTTAAGATGAAAGATCTTGGAGACGCTTCTTTTGTGATAGGCATCCAGATTCAACGTGACAGGACACGTGGAATATTATGTTTATCACAAAAGGCCTATATCGATAAAGTGCTAGATAGATATGGTATGAAGAATTGCTCTTTGGGTGATGCGCCTGTCACTAAGGGAGATAAGTTAAGTCTACTCTAATGTCCCAAGAATGATCTACGGAAAGAGCAAATGAAAGACATTCCATATGCATTGGCGGTTGGATGTCTGATGTGTGCTCAAGTTTGTACCCATCCAGAATAGCATATACCATTGAGAAACTTGACAGAAACTTGATCAATCATGGGATTGATCTCTGAAAGACTGTTAAGAAGGTAATGCGATATCAATAGAAGACTACATGAAATCTGATCAGTTGCAGCTGATCGGATACACAGATTCAGATTATGCTGTATGTATCGACAATAGGAAGTCCACTTCATGTTATATTTTCCTTATTGTAGGAAGATGGTGGATTTAGTCGAGAGGCCATTATAGCTACACTGTGATAATAAGAGCTATAGAGCTCTACTACAATAGTGACAAGAGTTCAGTAAAGTCGAAGCATATCGATATTAAGTTTCTTGTCATCAATGATAAAGTTCGGAATCATATTTTGTCTGTTGATAGTGATGACACTATTCTTAACATTACAGATTCACTCATTAAAGGACTTTCACCTTAAGTATTCTTAGAGCATATTGCTCATATGGGGATGACTAGTCATTATGATATCCTGATTTTGTGGGAGTGGATAATTTTATGTAACAGACATTATTTCTAAGTGCACTTTATGGATATTTGTTGATTCTGATAAATTTATAACTGCTTTTCTTAAAGTTTACTTTTGCGCATTTGAGTTTGTTGAATTAGCAGTTAGACTCGTTGGAGTCATAAAGTTAGACTCGTTGGAGTCATAAAGTGAGACTCGTTGGAGTCATAAGGCTAGACTCGTTAGAGTCATAAAGTGGAAACCAGTTGGAATTGTACCTTATTTGATCAGAGGACATTTCCATGCCACACGTCCACATTTGATCTATGTCGTTAGGGGTTCTGAAACTTGTGATGTGGAAGGTCCTACCTCGATTATACAGAAGGTAACGATCACCATGTTCGGTGGCAGGACTCTTAATGGATCAGATTGTTTTGAAACGTGATTTGTCGGCGGTTAAAGTTTTGACGTCATAAAGTTATGCATAATATCTATTCAGTATGACTTGCTTGGCCCAAGTGGGAGATTGTTAAACTTATTATGTTTTAAAGTCTAATTTATTTTGGGCCTAATCAAGTCAATTGGATATTTGCACCCGCCCACTTAACCTATGTTGTTTGACCCAATAAAGAATTGATCAAACCTAAATGGTTTGGGTCTAGACACGTTTTCAATTACACTTAGCCATGAGTGTATTTAAATTAGAATGTGGGACTCATTACACGTGTGGAACTCGTGTTATAAATCAAGGGCCTAGATTTATGATGAGTTGAACTAGGGTTTCTTGATGCTATATATACCATGAGTAGGGTTCCCTCTCCACCACCAACAACAAGAATAATCATCTCTCTCTTAGAGTCCTCTCATCTCCTCTAAGGATAAAGAAGAGAACTTGGTGGCTGGAGAGAAGAATCCTCTCCTTCAACCCGGCGTCCTCGAGATCGTGCAACCTTCGGCATTCTCTTCGTAATGGAATCAGGTATGCCTAAAACCCTCTTTCCCTTTGATCATGATAAAGAGGCTTACAGTATATGTAGATCTTGTATGGAATAATTTTAGATCTAACACCTGGTTCTACTTTAACTCAGAATATTGAAAATCTTGAAGGGTTGACATCTTTGCATGCCGATCAGCAGGTTTTAATTGTTTCAATTTTTTAAAAACAATTTCTTAAATATTGAATTTTTCTCTTTAGTCTATGTGGTACTGCGACCTATAACACATGTTTTAAAGTTTTAGAAATGCGACCGTTTTAATATTCGGTCGCAATCTTATTTGAAAATAATCTCCAGCTGTGAAATCTTTTTTTTTTTTGGGTATGCGTCTTAGGTCGCAGTCTTTAGTAAGAAGTAATATAGATTTCTTCTCATACGGATAACTTCGACTTAGGTCGCAGTCTTTAGTAAGGAGTAATATAGATTTCTTCACATACGGATAACTGCGACTTAGGTCGCAGTCTTTAATAAGGAGTAATATAGATTTCATCTCGTATGTGAAATCTTTTTTTTTGTGACTGCGACTTAGGTCGCAGTCTTTAGTAATAAGTAATATAGATTTCTTCTCATACGGATAACTTCGACTTAGGTCGCAGTCTTTAGTAAGGAGTAATATAGATTTCTTCATATACGGATAACTGCGACTTAGGTCGCAGTCTTTAATAAGGAGTAATATAGATTTCATCTCGTATGTGAAATCTTTTTTTTGACTGCGACTTAGGTCGCAGTCTTTAGTAAGAAGTAATATAGATTTCTTCTCATACGGATAACTGCGACTTTGGTCGCAGTATTTAATAAGAAGTAATATAGATTTCATCTCTTATGCGACTTTGGTCACAGTTATATAACTTATATTTTAGACGTGTGATATCTAAAAAATATTTATATTCATGTAATCATGTAATTGTTTTTTGTAGGATATGAATGCACATGGAGAAATGTCTGGAAGCTCAGATAAGTTTATAAGGAAACAGTTCCTGTCGGATATGGAAGCATACAATTTCTACAATTCTTTTACAAGGAATAGAGGTTTTAGCGTGAGAAGAAAAGGTACAGATAAATCATGGAAGCCTCCTTATGAGATTATTTGCAGAAAATTTTGCTGCAACAAGGAAGGTGTGAAGAAGTTGTGTGACAAATGACAAGAGGGGCTTACAGTGTATCGTCGAATTGACACTAGAGTAGCTTGTCCTGCTGAGATGTGATCGACGGGGAAACTAGCACTCAAAATTGTGTTTTATGTAAAATCGATGAAAAGCTCGAATGTGCTAATGTACCCTCGATACTTCCGTTATAGCATTGGCTTAACGGGTCGAATCCACAGGGAAGGGAGGCGATAGAAGCATTGACAGTTCCTATTCCCGTTGTATGTTAACAATTCTTCTTTGTTGAAAGAATGAAAAAGAAAGTGAAAAGAAAAGAAAAGGAAATCCAGAATGTGGTAGGTGAGGAGAGCGATGAAAACGGCGAAGTAAAAACAAAATAGAAAGTGGTTTGGAAAACAAATAGAAAAGGAAATGAAACTAAGGTGAACTAAGAAGACGGTGAAAACAACGATGGAAATGATCAAAAGAAAATGATTTCTAAAACAAACTAAAAGAAAACTCATGGCTACTAACTACTAAGTGATCTACTAACCATGCTAACCTCTTCGAGATAGTTGCCTCACATTTTGATCCTTGGCCATCACAGTCCTTGGCTCTAAGAGACAATACAAAGCATGGCTCATGGATGGCTCATCACATTCAAAACATTGCATCAAGAACAAGCTAATACAAGCATCACTCATTACACTACTAGCATGAAATAAAAGAGTATGAAATAAAAGAGAGCTAGCTTAGGTTAGCAAGTTAGCAAGTTAGATGTTAGAACCCATCATCTTTGGCCATCAGTGGCTCTTGCAAGAACAAGGCCTTGTAGAGGCAACCCGATTCATGTGGATTATCAAGTAAGTGGTTAGATGGTTAGTGGTTAGTAGTTAGATTGCCATGAGAAGAAAAACTAGCAAGAAATCATGTAGAAGATGAAGGAGATTACAATGGAAGAGAAAGGAGGCACCTTTACATAGACTGTCACCATCTATTACATCAATCCCTCACTATCTCTCTCTCTCTATGAATCACTCAGCCCTACTACAATGATCTAAAAAGAAATGAAAATATAAGAAATGAAGAACACTCACCTACACTACTCCTAAAATCTGCACCTACTCCTAAAAACGAAGACTTCTCTCGGTTTGGGCCATTGCAGGGGTATTTATAGGCCTCAGAAGCATCCAGAAGACGAGACGGGGCCACGCGTCGAAAATCGACGCGTGGCTCCACTACTTTGCCGCGGATCCGCAAGGATTTCCGCGGATCCGCGGCAATACCAGGGACTTAGGTCCCTGGTTTTGGTCCGTGGCTCCGTCTGGCTTCGAGAATGTTCAGGGTATATCCCGTTTCTGATACTTTCATCCGAATATTCGTCTGACAGCGCAGGAGGCTAGATTCGATGTATCTTCTAGATAATCCATTGCTTGGCCTCCAAGTAATGCGGGATTAATTACTATAAATTGGGAAGAATTAGGCTCTTATTCCATCTTTGCCCTTGGACTTTGGATCTACCTGCAATAAAGACCAAAACACGGTTTAGATCGACAATTTATTCATAAATCTGTGAGAGAATGCGACATAATAATGCAGAATTGTAACTAATCACACCCCCACACTTAATCTTTTGCTCGTCCCGAGCAAAACAAGAAAAGAAAAAAACTATACTACAAGGGTTATTACACCACTTTCGCAGGTGACGCGATTGCACTGAGCGTGTGCAACAAGCCGTTAAACCTCTAGGTTACCCTAGAGGAGGAGTGTTGTCTCCTGAGGGTTTTCAGCGGATTGCACCCACAAAATCATAAAGAAAGAAGACAAATGTTAGTATTTTGAAAACGCATTTTGAAAGAGAGACAAGTTTATGAAAATATTTTTGCAAAAATATAAGTGATCTAAGGTCATATGTCCACCACAAATCATTCTTCCTTAAACTTAGTCTCTATGCAAAATCTTATCTTCAATTAAGGTAAGAATTCAAAATTGGATTGAATAATTTATCTTTCATAAAACCTAGATAATATGCACTTTGTGATAGTGAAGATTTTAGGATTTCAACTCTAACCATCAAGCCATTTATTAATATATATATATATATTTTTTTCTTTTTCTTCCCTTAATTTTCTTAGGCTTTCTAGTTCACCCATGTAGCGAGCCTATAACCGATGACTCCCAAACCAGATGGTCCTAGGGCACCAGATGAAAAAACATCCCTCGGGTTTAAGGACTCGAGTAAACAAGGCCACAAATCTAAGGGGGATTATTTGATTTTTTTGACCACCGTTAGGCGTGAATAATCATGCTTCTTGAGGCATAATTATCCAGCTTAATAAGTGATATTTTATTCACATATATTTTTTTCTTTTTATTTATTTATTTATTTATTTATTTTATGACATTTTAGGTCTTTGTTTCCATCCCAAAAATTGTGTAAGTGCGATGTGCATACTATCTAAGGCAAAAAATTTAAGATAAAATTATCTCCCCAATTTATCTTACTTAGCTTATAATTTTAAACAAGATCCATTATTTCGGCTAGGTTTAAGATGTCATAATTAAGGTTTCCTTAATTTCTAAGATCATCTTAATTTTCTTAAAAATAGATCAAAACTTTGTCTCTTATTTCAAAAAGTTTTTAAAGAAAGAAAAAAATTCCTATACAAAAGGGAAGATTTCTAAAAAGTATCCAAAAAGAAGTGTAAAAGAAAAAAATCTAAAAACTCTAAGTTAGTAAACCCTCCCCCACACTTATCTCATGCATTGTCCTCAATGCATCGTGATATATGTATGCATGAAACAAAATAGAGAGGGAAGGAAAAATCACCTCAAGGTGGTGGTTCCGGTGGTGGTCGGATTGGTCCACGAAAGGCGGCCCAATCATTCTTGCGTGGAGTCCGGAGGAACCCACCAGAAATCTCAAGAATACAAAACACAAGAATGATTTATATATGAATGATTTTTATTAACAGTTTTACCCCATCTAATTTCCAAATTTTCAAAATAATTTCGGAGTGAAATTTATCAACACCCTTGTCCCAGAATGGAATGATTGATTTGGACTCAGGAAATATAGGAACTAATATCGACTCAGAAAAATGACTCAAGTCAAGTAAAGGTTCGGGAGTCGAGATCGGTTCTGGAAGAGGGTCCAAATCAAGAAGATGAAGCTCAAGTCCACATTCATTTCCCCATGATGGAATGTGACTATCAAAGATTGTGAAAAACACCTAGAGGGGGGGTGAATAGGTGTTAGTGCTAATCTAGGACTAATTGTAAAACTAAGTGCGCTAAAAACGGAAGCTAATGCAAATTATGCACAAACTAATACAATTCAACAAGTGTAGCCGAATTCCCCTTGCGAGGCTCTGGACTAACTCCCCTTGATTCCCCTTTAAATGGGTTGAGGTGCTATGTGAAGCTCTTGTTGGATGAGTATAAGTTAGGCACACACACAAAAGCAATCCAAGCAATATGAAATACACACAATCAAGCCAAGCATATAAGAATGAATTGCAATATAAAAGATGCAAGGCAACACAAGCAATGAATAAGTTATGTATGCAATGAAAGAATGATGCTTGTATGAAATGATGCTTGCACAAATGTAAATGAGAGAGAGTTAGAGAGACAATGGATCAATCGCAAAGACCAAGATATGTTTCGAGGTTCGAGCACCTTGCTCTACATCCCTGCCTACACCACCGTGTAGGATTTCCAATCCACTATCTCCCACCGAGGGAACCTCTACCGAAGAGGATTTGTTACAACACTAGGAGTACCCAACTCCTTTCTCAAACAACAACCTCCACCGAAGCCAACAACCAACCAACAACCACCTCTACCGAAGAGGCTCACAACCAACACAATCACCTCTACCTAAGAGGGATCCAAACCAATACCACTCCGCTCACCTCTACCGAAGAGGGATTCACAAAAGTAAGGAGGGTTTACAATAAGTGGTTACAAAGACCACAAACACAATCTTTCTTTCTTTTCTCTTTTCTTTTTCCACAAAAACAAGATCCTAATAGATTAGGATAGGTGATAGCTCAAGTGTGGAAACAAGGTGTTTTTGGAAACCAGCAACAAAGAAAATCTACTTGGGAAATCACTTGTAAATGATAGAAAACGAAAAACAAAACAATCTCCCAAAACCCTAGCTTTCTTTGATTTTCCAAAAACCCAAAAACAGATAAGATGAAATCTTTTTGACTTGAAAAACTCTTTTAAAACTCTTTTAAACACTAGAGAAAGTCTGGAATTTTTCTCCTTGAAAACCTTGGCCAAAATCCCAAAGAGATGGGGTTTATATAGGCTAAAACAGAAACTAGCCGTTAGAGCTGAGCTGGCAGCTCTGACAGGCAACGGTCGACCGGCCGGTCGACCGTCCAACGGTCATATTTTGACCCGTTGGAGCTACCGGTCGACCGCCCGGTCGACCCAAACTAACAGAGAGCAGAACTCTCTGCAGCGGTCGACCGTCCGGTCGACCCAAGCAAAAACAGAGAGCAAAGCTCTCGGCCCGGTCGACCGGTACGGTCGACCGTCCCAAGTCTGCCAAACGTGCACAGATCTGTGCACGTCCGGTCGACCGGCCCGGTCGACCGGACTTCAGCCAAGTCGACTAATCAGGTTAGTAGTCGACTGGTTGAAGCCTGGAACAGATTTATGGGTCAGAAAAACAGTTAGAAATATTTTCTAGAAATCTTTTAACACTTCAAAAATTCTATAAAACTTGTTTTATCTTTTTGTATTGAAACATAAACAAGTGATAAAAATTTCAAGACATATATCAACATATCAATTCATTTTTGTGTCTTGCCAATTTTATCAAAAACCAAAACTTATATTTTTATCAAACTTGGTTTTTCAATAGGAAATCTGATTTTCCTAAAACTTTATAGAAATACAAAAACATGATATTTGAACATTATTAAGCATGATGCATATGGACATAGGTCCAATATACATTCACAAAATATATCACAGTTTTTGTTCTTTAATTTCAAAAATATGTTTTACACCAAAACATAAAACTACATGAATAGGTATGTCAAACTAAGTTTGTATAAGTCATATAAGCATGTATGTATATAGAGCACATCTAATATACATATAAAACATGTAAACTTGTTTTGATCAAACTATTCATGAAAACCAAAATTCAAATCATGAAATGTGTGTGTATGTGTACTTGAGCATATCAGACTATTCTAATCTTTACAAATGGATCTAAACACACTATCTAAACTAAGATACCTAAGTCTTTGAGTCATCAAGAAGACTTGCTCCCAAACGCGATCCACCGAGTGCAAAGGTATGATCTTTAAGCTTTGGCACTGGAATCACCATGATAAGCTTCCAAACACCTTGTTGAAGCTAATCACCAACTAATATCTTAGTTAATGATCTGAAACTTAAACAATACAAGATTATTAGTAAACATAACTACATGAGTTAATCATCATCAAAACTAGGGTGGAAGGCCTTTGGGCCAACAATCTCCCCCTTTTTGATGATGACAAAACTCATGGAGTTATATATGCATGGATTAAAGTAAAGCTTCAAGGAAGCTCCCCCTTAACTCATGCATAGCCAAATAAACATAATAATATGCAATGAAGGCTCTTAAAAACATGAATGCACAAATATGCATAAACAATAAAGGTTCTAGATACCAATGAAATATTTAAAGTAAAGCATGCTCTAGATACCAATTAACAAATAAACATTTTCTAGATGCTCTAGATACCAAATAGACATACATTAAACTATTTTAAGCTTAATATATGCAAAAACATAACTATGCATATATATAAAACTCACAAATAATTCTCCCCCTTTTTGTCAATCATCAACAAAGGGGTAAACATTCAAAAACTATAAATAAAATGAGGGGTAAAAATTTTTCTCCCCCTTTTTGTGTCAATCAAAACAATGCAAACAATGGTCTCCCCCTTTTTGTCTAAAACAAAAAACAAAGTCAATAAGGGGTGACTACAAACATGATATCAATTAAAAATATGTCAATGAAGCATCTTGATACCAGATGAAGATAAACAAATATTAATAAATGTTATATGCTATATACATTCATGAAGAGGAAGACGCTAAGTTAGCTTCCCTACACATATGAGTTACATGAAGAAAGGAAGACACGTCCTAATTCACATAACACAAAATATGTAATACATAAAAGGAGATGTGAAGCTCCCCCTACACACGTGTACCACATAAGGAAGAGTTGTCAAGCTCTTCAATACAAGATACACTCAACATGAATTTATACACATATAGGCAATGTAAAATAAATATGTTTTTCTTAAACAAAATTTTGAGATACCAATTTAAAACATTTAACATAAACATCTTGATATCATTAAGAGAAATGTGTTCTTTTAAACATATGATACCAATTTGAAACTATATTTTAACATAAAGCAAGGGAGTGGAAATCAAATACCAATTGAAAGACAATATCAAATTTTCTCCCCCTTTATGAAATACCAACTAAACATATGCATAAGCTTGTTAAGATACCAATTGAAAACAAATCAAACAATAGAAATTTTTTTCAAGCTTAGCATAAACAAGTATATATACGTATGAAAATTAGATACCAATTGACATTGATATTCTTGAAAGAGTAAGCATACATATACAAAACATATATGAGTATACAAAAAGATCAAAAATTGATACCAATTGAAAGTGTTCAATGATACCAATTGAAAGAATAGGGTCAAGTGTATATCTCATATTATAACGAAGAATATGGACTAGTTAAAATGAAAAGTTTTGTTAACTAGTACGAAATCCTTCAAGCAATGAATAAATACAAATCATTTTTCATAAAATGAAATCCACATGATAATCAACACTCTAATCCAATTAAGCATAAAAATGTCTCATGAAAACAAAACATGAGCAAATAATAAATGTGAGTGTACAAGTCAAGTATGGAGATCACAATCATGAAAATTTGTTCAATTAAGTTCAATTATTCCTTTAAACAAGAAAACTAAAAATTAATATTATTTAATCTTCAAGGCATATGTACGTCTAATACAAACCAAAGTATACATACATATCCAAGATACAAACGAGTCCACAAGGATATATGCATGAAGGCACGTGGCTCAAAAAGGATATTCATGTATATCTAATGGTTTGGACAAGGTAAACATATACATGAAATTTAAATACCAATTCAAGGAAAACATGAAAAGTATGAAAATTTAGCTTTTCATTAAAACAATTTGATACCAATTCTTTTCAAGGTATATGTATGATTTGTCAACACAAGAAGTATACATACATATCCCTTAAACACACTTTGAGTCCATAATAGATATTTGCATGAAAGGCAATGACTCAAGGGGTATACATGTATATCTTCAAGTTTGGCAAAATACACATATACATGAAATGAAAACTCATAATCATAAAAACAAATACCAAAAATGGAATACAAGTTTAAAATGTATGAATCATCAAAACTAGACTATACTAGCACATCTAATGGGAACAAACAAGCATTCAATCCCAAACATATATAGATTTGTTTGTAGCCCATCATATGTACAAATATAAATCTTCTAGTTTTAATAAAAACTAACATCTAAACATGTAATCAAGGCATAAAACAAAACACAAATCATTTAGACTAGGATTTATACTAGTGTCGAAAAACATGATTATTATGCAAATACATATGTTATTAAACCTATGATAAACATGATAGCTAAACAAACGGTGAGAACACAAAAATAATGGTCTATATTAAACATGGGTGTCTTAAAATGCTAAACATGAGTGTCAAGGATCTAATAAACATGGTATTTACATACTAATCCATAGACAATGAAAACATGCTATAAAACATCAATATGAAATACAAATCATAAATGATCAATATGTACATGCATGTGCATTAGATCTAGGTCATACAAATAAGTCCATATAAAACATGGATGTTTCAACCAACTAATAAGTATAACACTAATCTAATTAACATGGCATATTCATGATGATCACTAAACATCAAATCATGCTATGAGAAATAAACATGGAAAGCATGTAAACATAAGGAGTTAGAGATTCGATACTAAAACCAATGAGGGCACCGCTCTATTTCTCCAAAACAAAAGTGGTCCTCTCCACCAAACTTTCCCTTGAAAGTGATGCATCCAATTGATTTCCTTTAAGTCCGGAACGCATCCACTCCAAGGTGTCATCACTCTCACGTGATGTGAGAGCCCACACCTACATCAAAAACAATAGGAGGGGTGGTCTTTGGTACCCACATCTTGTTGGGTCCATGGGGGTTAGTCCCTTCTCTAACCCAAACAAATTTCTTTGCTAAATTTGAAACATTTAATCTATCGTAACAAAATTTAGCAAGATGACCTTTTCGGCCACAATGTGTACATGTGTACACATGAGCATACATGTGTTGATGGTGTCCGTGTGGAGCATGTGTATGCCGTGGAGGGTGTGCATGCATATAGGATGGAATTTATTTCTTTCGAACCAAGGTTTCCAAACGTGAGTGGTTCATGGCACATTGGCTCATAGTGGAGCCCAAACAATCTACTCTCTTCTTTAACATACAAATATCATCATTAATCCTAGAAGAAGAGGTACATGCATTAGGTAGACTAGATGGAGAAGCTACACTAGCATGGCAAACATGTTCATCAATCTTATTTTTCAAAACAACATTTTTCTTTAAACACACATCTAAATCATTTGAAATGGAAATAATTTTATTTTTCAAATCAACATTTTCTTTTAAAATAAAATCAACTTTTGAAGACAAGATATCATTTTTCTTCAAAATTGTTTCACAATTACTTTTAGACTTTAAAGATTCATTTTCTTTAAGTGCAAGTTCTAATTGAGATCTCAATGAATCCCTTTCATTATAGACCTCAACCTTCTCTTGCAAAACATTGTTAAGTCTAGCATGCAAACTCTTATTTTCTTTTTCAAGGCCTAGACTTTCCTTTTTCAAAATTTTATATTTTTCTATCAATTTTTCACAAACAATAGATAGTTCTTCATTTAAAGCATGGGGATCAACAAAATCATTTGAAGAACTAGCACAATCATTACTATCTAGTTGAGTTTCCGACTGTACCTCAAGGGAGTCATTCCCTTGGACCATGTAGCATTTTGTGCTTCGGATTCTCCACTAGATTCCTCTTCTTGGATATGCACTTGAAGCTCGGAGGTGGTGGTTGTTGTCAACTTGTTCCACACTACAAAAGCGGAATCAAATTAGAAACACGCATAAGATAATCTTTAGGTAAAGTGCTTCTAATAGCCTCAAGGGCTTGTGCATTGGCCCCTATATGATTGCGGTCACTAAGGAAGGATTCCTTAGTAATGGCAAGGTAAACTTTATGACCTAGGGTTTGTAAGTAAACAGTCATCCTAATCTTTCAAACATGAATGTTGGAAGGGTCAAACATAGGTGGGGTCATGAAAGCCATGGTAAACTATATGTGTGCAAACAAGGAAATGCAAACAATAGATTAGCAAGCAAATGGATCTTACTCCTAGGATGTTAAGCCTAAGTATCAGGAGCACTAGCTCTGATACCAATTGAAAAACACCTAGAGGGGGGGTGAATAGGTGTTAGTGCTAATCTAGGACTAATTGCAAAACTAAGTGCGCTAAAAACGGAAGCTAATGCAAATTATGCACAAACTAATACAATTCAACAAGTGTAGCCGAATTCTCCTTGCGAGGCTCTGGACTAACTCCCCTTGATTCCCCTTTAAATGGGTTAAGGTGCTATGTGAAGCTCTTGTTGGATGAGTATAAGTTAGGCACACACACAAAAGCAATCCAAGCAATATGAAATACACACAATCAAGCCAAGCATATAAGAATGAATTGCAATATAAAAGATGCAAGACAACACAAGCAATGAATAAGTTATGTATGCAATGAAAGAATGATGCTTGTATGAAATGATGCTTGCATAAATGTAAATGAGAGAGAGTTAGAGAGACAATGGATCAATCGCAAAGACCAAGATATGTTTCGAGGTTCGAGCACCTTGCTCTACATCCCCGCCTACACCACCGTGTAGGATTTCCAATCCACTATCTCCCACCGAGGGAACCTCTACTGAAGAGGATTTGTAACAACACTAGGAGTACCCAACTCCTCTCTCAAACAACAACCTCCACCGAAGCCAACTACCAACCAACAACCACCTCTACCGAAGAGGCTCACAACCAACACAATCACCTCTACCTAAGAGGATCCAAACCAATACCACTCCGATCACCTCTACCGAAGAGGGATTCACAAAAGCAAGGAGGGTTTACAATAAGTGGTTACAAAGACCACAAACACAATCTTTCTTTCTTTTCTCTTTTCTTTTTCCACAAAAACAAGATCCTAATAGATTAGGATAGGTGATAGCTCAAGTGTGGAAACAAGGTGTTTTTGGAAACCAGCAACAAAGAAAATCTACTTGGGAAATCACTTGTAAATGATAGAAAACGAAAAACAAAACAATCTCCCAAAACCCTAGCTTTCTTTGATTTTCCAAAAACCCAAAAACAAATAAGATGAAATCTTTTTGACTTGAAAAACTCTTTTAAAACTCTTTTAAACACTAGAGAAAGTCTGGAATTTTTCTCCTTGAAAACCTTGGCCAAAATCCCAAAGAGATGGGGTTTATATAGGCCAAAACAGAAACTAGCCGTTAGAGCTGAGCTGGCAGCTCTGACAGGCAACGGTCGACCGGCCGGTCGACTGTCCAACGGTCATATTTTGACCCGTTGGAGCTACCAGTCGACCGCCCGGTCGACCCAAACTAACAGAGAGCAGAACTCTCTGCAGCGGTCGACCGTCCGGTCGACCCAAGCAAAAACAGAGAGCAGAGCTCTCGGCCCGGTCGACCGGTACGGTCGACCATCCCAAGTCTGCCAAACGTGCACAGATCTGTGCACGTCCGGTCGACCGGCCCGGTCGATCGGACTTCAGCCAAGTCGACTAATCAGGTTAGTAGTCGACTGGTTGAAGCCTGGAACAGATTTATGGGTCAGAAAAACAGTTAGAAATATTTTCTAGAAATCTTTTAACACTTCAAAAATTCTATAAAACTTGTTTTATCTTTTTGTATTGAAACATAAACAAGTGATAAAAATTTCAAGACATATATCAACATATCAATTCATTTTTGTGTCTTGCCAATTTTATCAAAAACCAAAACTTGTATTTTTATCAAACTTGGTTTTTCAATAGGAAATCTGATTTTCCTAAAACTTTATAGAAATACAAAAACATGATATTTGAACATTATTAAGCATGATGCATATGGACATAGGTCCAATATACATTCACAAAATATATCACAGTTTTTGTTCTTTAATTTCAAAAAATATGTTTTATACCAAAACATAAAACTACATGAATAGGTATGTCAAACTAAGTTTGTATAAGTCATATAAGCATGTATGTATATAGAGCACATCTAATATACATATAAAACATGTAAACTTGGTTTGATCAAACTATTCATGAAAACCAAAATCCAAATCATGAAATGTGTGTGTATGTGTACTTGAGCATATCAGACTATTCTAATCTTTACAAATGGATCTAAACACACTATCTAAAATAGGATACCTAAGTCTTTGAGTCATCAAGAAGACTTGCTCCCAAACGCGATCCACCGAGTGCAAAGGTATGATCTTTAAGCTTTGGCACCGGAATCACCATGATAAGCTTCCAAACACCTTGTTGAAGCTAATCACCAACTAATATCTTGGTTAATGATCTGAAACTTAAACAATACAAGATTATTAGTAAACATAACTACATGAGTTAATCATCATCAAAACTAGGGTGGAAGGCCTTTGGGCCAACAGATTGGTGATTCAAGTTCAGGAATGACAGGTATGGGAATCAAAACTGACTCTAAAATGTTGCTCAAATTGGGTAACAAAACAGGAGTCAATAGTGATTCAGGAATTTGAACTGGATCACAAACTTGAGAATCAATGTCACATTCCTCATTGAGTTCAATTCCACAAAAATGAGAACTTACCAATTTATCAAATGGACTTTCAAAAGTATGAAATTGGTCAAGTTCAATATGATCATCATAAGAGATTGGTGATTCAATTTCACAATGAACTGGCACTGGATCCAATACTGACTCGGGAAAAGGAGTGAAATCAGGTGAAGACACCGGAGTCATAATTGAATCAGGAAGTTGAATTGAATCATCAAGTGGAAGTTCAGGATCATATTTATGCTCAAGTTCAATTTCAGGAAAAGGATAACTTGCCAAAATGTCAATGGGATCCGAAGTTTGGACAAGTTCAGGTGGGTGTGCTGAAATTGAATCTTGATTTCCAAAACAACATGACTCTTTGGCTCAGACAGAATGGTTAGTGACATTAGAAATAGGATGAGAATGAAGAGTTTGGATCATCAAATCTATGTCACGGTTACGATCATTTTGAGCCTGAGTCATGATTTCAAGCATCTTTTTCTGGCTGATTGGTTCATCGTTTTGTTGAAGAGATGCAGTGTTGTTTTGGAATTGGTGGTGAAATTGTGAGTCCATCAGATTTTATGATTGTTGTTTGGACTCACATAAAAGTTCCTTACTCATTTCCAAGGCAGATGGTTGTTCATTGTGAGGGGGTGGAATTGAGTAAGACTCTTGAAAATACTGTGGAATTGGAGAGGCCAATGTTTTCTGAAGTTGTTGCTCGGCCCTTTGTAGATTGGTTTCTAAACTCTTTAGTAACTCAGATTTTTCTTCAATTGGTGGTTCAGAAAAAGGAGTATAGGAAGCATATTCGGGGAATGAATATTGTGTATAAGGTGAAAATGATAGACAAGGTGGACGTGGGGCACAAGGAGGTTGAAAATTTGGCTCGGGGGACTTGAATCCCCATTGACTCTGTGAAGAGTTGAAATTATTTTGGAAATTATAGTCATAAGAATGTGAGTATGGGTTGTATTGATTCGGATAAGGCCAACCCGGTGTACTTGGTTGGTGCATATTATAAAACGCCGGGTTGGAATTATCCGAATAGAATGGAGTCGGTGTGAAATATGGATTCATGTTCGGATTGAAAGAATTGTTATTGTTGAATGCCATTTTACACAAAAAAATCACAAAAAGAAAGAATCAAACAACAAAAAGAAAACAAAAAATCAAAGCCAAGCATATAGAAGGGTTGACCTAGACCTAGATGAAATGTCCCTAGGGGCCAACGTCTATTCAAATTTTATTAGGGCTTGGGTTGTGTGAGTGGGGAGATGATTTTTGGGCCAAGGAAAGGTAATAAAATCCCCACCTTATCTTGTTTGGGTTTTGCCCTTAAGTTCAATTCGTGCAAGTGTGCAATATAGATAAGAATATAACACAAAGCGATAATCACCCACGTGTTTGTCTTATGCTATATGCAATGCCATATGTACATCTCCATCCAGATCACAACAACAGAACAAAATACAGTATATTGGAATTGAATTGACACGTGCCTAAATGCAAATGTCTAAACCGTTTTAAAAGCGTCCAAATACCGTATTTTAGTTCTTTTATTTATTATGGTGTGTAGGCAATCAAAGCAAGAAAGATAGCAGCACAAATCCACTAGCTATTACAATTCACACATCCCAGAACAACAAAATTTACAATGTTCACAAAATTGCCGCGGTTTCGCGGCAAATGTCGCGGTTTCGCGGCTTGTCTTTAGAATCTGGGGCCCTGCTTTCAAGAGTAGGGAGATGCAAAGCTAGATTATGTTCTGCAAGATTAAGCACCTGTAAATATTGCCCTGCACACCAAAACAGAGAAGACAATGTTAACAAAAACGTGAAAACAAAACCATTCCCTTCCCCGGCAACGACGCCAAAAATTTTGATCGACGGGGAAACTAGCACTCAAAATTGTGTTTTATGTAAAATCGATGAAAAGCTCGAATGTGCTAATGTACCCTCGATACTTCCGTTATAGCATTGGCTTAACGGGTCGAATCCACAGGGAAGGGAGGCGATAGAAGTATTGACAGTTCCTATTCCCGTTGTATGTTAACAATTCTTCTTTGTTGAAAGAATGAAAAAGAAAGTGAAAAGAAAAGAAAAGGAAATGCAGAATGTGGTAGGTGAGGAGAGCGATGAAAACGGCGAAGTGAAAACAAAATAGAAAGTGGTTTGGAAAACAAATAGAAAAGGAAATGGAACTAAGGTGAACTAAGAAGACGGTGAAAACAACGATGGAAATGATCAAAAGAAACTTGAAAATGATTTCTAAAACAAGCTAAAAGAAAACTCATGGCTACTAACTACTAAGTAATCCACTAACCATGCTAACCTCTTCGAGATAGTTGCCTCACATTTTGATCCTTGGCCATCACAATCCTTGGCTCCAAGAGACGATACAAAGCATGGCTCATGGATGGTTCATCACATTCAAAACATTGCATCAAGAACAAGCTAATATAAGCATCACTCATTACACTACTAGCATGAAATAAAAGAGTATGAAATAAAAGAGAGTTAGCTTGGTTAGCAAGTTAGCAAGTTAGATGTTAGAACCCATCATCTTTGGCCATCAGTGGCTCTTGCAAGAACAAGGCCTTGTAGAGGCAACCCGATTCATGTGGATTATCAAGTAAGTGGTTAGATGGTTAGTGGTTAGTAGTTAGATTGCCATGAGAAGCAAAAACTAGCAAGAAATCATGTAGAAGGTGAAGGAGATTACATTGGAAGAGAAAGGAGGCATCTTTACATAGAGTGTCACTCTCTATTACATCAATCCCTTACTTTCTCTCTCTAGAAATCACTCAGCCCTACTACAATGATCTAAGAAAAAGGAATGAAAAATACAAGAAATGAAGAACACTCACCTACACTACTCCTAAAAACGAAGACTGCTCTCGGTTTGGGCCATTGCAGGGGTATTTATAGGCCTCAGAAGCATCCAGAAGACGAGACGGGGCCACACGTCGAAAATCGACGCGTGGCTCCACTACTTTGCCGCGGATCCGCAAGGATTGCCGCGTATCCGCGGCAATACCAGGGACTTAGGTCCCTGGTTTTGGTCCGTGGCTCCGTCTGGCTTCGAGAATGTTCAGGATATATCCCGTTTCTGGTACTTTTGCCCGAATATTCGTCTGACAGCGCATGAGGCTAGATTCGATGTATCTTCTAGATAATCCATTGCTTGGCCTCCAAGTAATGCGGGATTAATTACCATAAATTGGGAAGAATTAGGCTCTTATTCCATCTTTGCCCTTAGACTTTGGATCTACCTGCAATAAAAACCAAAACACGGTTTAGATCGACAATTTATTCATAAATCTGTGAGAGAATGCGACATAATAATGCAGAATTGTAGACTAATCACGATGCATATCCGTCTTCGTTTTCTTTTTAACAGAAGATATTGGGTTATCACAAAATTTGTTGATACTCATTCACATGAATTGTCAAGCCCGGATAAAGTACATCACCATTACTCTCACCAGACTCATCGTTCAAAGATTAGCAGAAGCATTATGAGCAATCTGGTTGATGTGGGAATGCGGCCTTCAAATATTTTCCGCATTGTGAATGCAATGAGACAGGGAGAAGGCTGTGAAGAAGTGAGCCCGCAACAAGTTAGTGATTTTACTCGTCAACGTAGAAATAACTGCGGCCATGAGTTTATTGCTATTATCAAATATTTTCAAGAGAAAGCCGAGACCGATCCAGAATTTTTCTTTTCAAGTGAAGTCGATAACGTGGGCACACTTAGAAGCATTTTTTGGGCTGATGGAAGAGCTATTTCTTCGTATCTGAGGTTCTGTGAAGTGATTGTTTTTGACACAACATACAGAACTAATCACTTGAGCTTGCCATTTGCTCCATTCACTGGAGTAAATCATCACCAGCAGTCAATTTTGTTCGGCTGTGCATTGCTTGCTGATGAGCAGAGGGATACGTTTGTTTGGCTATTCCAAAAATGGTTCAAGTGCATGCATAGAGTTGAACCGAAGCTGATTATTACTGATCAGGATGCGCAGATTGGTGACGCCATCAAGATTGTTTTCCCAACTTCTCGGCACCGTTACTGTTTCTAGCATGTGCGGAAACATATTGCCGAACAACAAATCCCAATGACAAAAAAGTATGGAGAAGACATGGTCTCCGATTTTCATGCTTGGTACACCTCTCGTGATATAAGCACTTGTGAGGAACGATGGCATCTGATGAATGAAAAATATCATTTAGAAGAAGAAGAAGACAGTTGGTTGTTGAAGATGTACAGGCTTCGTGGACATTGGGTTAATGCATATCTCAAGGATGTTTTCTGTGCTGGAATGACAACCAGTGTTTCTTGTAGTTGCTCGTTATTTGAAACAGAGGGTATCCTATGTAGACATATTCTGTGTATTTTGTGGCGCAATCACGTTACACATATACCGGAATCATATATACTTCAGAGATGGAGGTTGGATGCTCGTTACAAAAACGTTGCAATTGAAAATGGCATGAAGCCTTTTCCCAGTCAAGGCACTCCGCGGACGGCTAGATTGTGGACAATTCATTCAAAATTTAATGCAATTCTTGACATGGTCGCTGATTCTGATATCCATCTTTCAAAGTTGGAGGTAGTTTTGAAAAGTTTTGCCCAAGAAACCACTAGAGAATACAGAACCATGTCAGGAAATGATCATTCATCATAGCCTAAAACTACAGTTGGTTCCAGTGGATCCGTTATCGTATTGCGAGATGGTGAAGAATTGAATATACGTGATCCAATTGGTCTTGTACCAACCAAGGGGAGGCCTAGATCTGCATCCAAGCTTAAGTCTGGTTTTGAAGATTCTATATATCAGAAGGAAGTTAAGCATCGAAGATGTGGTAACTGCCAAGAGCTGGGCCATTACAGGACTGGTTGTCCGTTACTGGTGTTACATTAAACCTGTTAATCATTTTTTTTATAATGATGTATTTTTAAAATTCTTACTATTTCCTTTTTAATGGCAGAAGAAGTAGATTTGGGTTGCCTCCATCTTGAAGGAACAAAGACTTCAATTTTTCATGAAGTACGACCAGGGTCGCACAGTGTAGAGAGATTCATGTCGCAGTCTGCGACTGGCGTGTCATTATAATCAGATTTATTATTATTCTTTGATTTCTACTGTATTATTTTTGTAAGTAGTTGTACTTTAAAGTTTTACTGCTACAAAATTCTCTTATATAGTTTAATTTTTGTGTATAAAATGTAGACAGAGACTTTGGTCGCAGTGTACATGATTATTTGCGACCAAGGTCGCAGTGTTGTTATTGATAAAGATGGCCAGCAAATGCAATCTAGGGTCGCAGTACATGGACTGCGACTTAGGTCGCAGTACGTTAGTTAGGTGTTTCCTTTATATTAACACGCATAGCGACCAAGGTCGCAGTGTTGTTGTTGATTAATACTGCTGCCAGCAACTGCGACCAAGGTCGCAGTGTATTTTATTGATACTGCGGCCAGCAACTGCGACCAAAGTCGCAACCTTCATTTAAAAATTTTATTCGGGTGAAATAATTTAATTATTAACTGCGACCTGGGTCGTAGTATATTCGTTATGCGTAAACATCAATAAAGACTATTAGTAGAATATTTAAAATGAAGGTTTGTAACAATTGTACAGCATTTCAACCAAGACATAGTAGTAAAAACTGTAATTCACACAATTAACCTTAGAAAACAGAGTTATATATATTTAAAAAAAACAAAATACAAATTTTAAACTTCTAATCCTCGTCATCACCATCATAATCAGATTCGTCGTCAAGAGTATGACCGCTTTCGTCTTCCGTATCGCTTTCCGGCCCTTCCACCTCTTCAGCGACAATCTCCTCTTCGCTTTCTTCCTCTTCATGTATGCATTTTGGTTCATCAATGAACTCCCAGAACGGATCGTTTGTATCAAGCTCATCCTCTGACCCGTAGCGAGGCATCGCTTCAGAACTATACATCCAATCATCATTAGATGATTGGCTTCTTTCCGGTGAAAACGGTGAAAATTTATATGCCCAGACATGCAGCTCAACACTGCGACCATGGTCGCATTTCATGTAAATAGGTATTTTCAGAGAATGCGACCATGGTCGCGAATTTTTTTTCAGAGACAAAATGAACTGCGAAACGTGCAGCTCAATACTGTGACTGTGGTCGCATTTTATTTCTACTGCACATAAAAAGAAGTCTAACTTACAATATTCATGTCAATCTCATTTAGATCAACTTCAAGCAGAGATCTGCTAATATTTTGGAGGTCCCATCTTACTGCGCGCGGGGTTTTGTCCTCCAAACCAGACCTCGCCTTAAAAATAGGAGCCCTCTCACATAGCCAATACTGCAAAAATGGAAAATTAAATTAGTTTACACAAATATTCACAATATTATGGTTAAATTTCATACAATGTTGGCCAAATATGAGATTCATACTTACAATAATTTACACGGAGCATCCTTGCAGCTCGTACGTGGTGTGCCTGAAGATGTCCATTGACTCAATCAGGAATTGCCAAACAGCTTTAGCCCAGCATATTGTCCTCATCAGCTGAATATTGACAATCTGTTCCACAATATACCACGGTACCGTGCATTTACTGCCAGAGAAGAAAAGAATGGCCGACATGTATAGGATGATTATTGTGGTAAAGTCTTGAGCTGCAAGTCTTTGTATGTCTCTTATAATTTCATTTAAACTCACTTGCTGCTCAAGCTGTTCATCCTGTGTCACATCTAATTCACCCCTCCTCCGTTTCTTGACCAGAAGATCATCCAAAGCCTCTTCAATAGATACTTTTGTGATCTTCTTTATATTAGGGAAATAATGTTTTATAACCCCTCTGTATTTCATCGTACATGTCTTGTTCATAACAAAATCTGCCCCAATGATAGGTAGGCCAAAAGTGAGGGCAACATCCTCCACTGTTAACTCAATTTGTTTGCCCCAAATTATAAAGGTCCTTGTATCCCTATCATACTGGTCTAAAATCCTCAGTACCGCAACGTTTGATTTTAGAGCCTTTTCACCCCCAAATTCCTCATTGTAGAAGCCATTAACATTGGGCCAAATGGGGTATTCTTGATCGCCTCTACGAAATCTGCCTGAATATACTTTTTAAATTTCTTGATGAACTCGCACATAGGTTTTAGGCTTGATCTCAGAGGGCGAACCTTAATCTGCTGTTTACCTATAGATGTAGAAAAACAAAAAAGTTTAGACCAATGATTATTTAAAAATTATAAGGGAGTAAAAAGCATATTATTTTTAATAAACTGCGACCAAGGTCGCAGTCATCTGCAATGATAACATAATATACTGCGACCCGGGTCGACACTGTGACCAAGGTCGCAGTCATCTATAGTGCAAACACAAACAACTGCGACCTTGGTCGACACTGCGACCAAGGTCGCATAAGACTACAGTGCGAACTCACTTATACAGCGACTCTGGTCGACACTGCGACCAAGGTCGCAGTCATCTACAGTGCAAACATAATCTACTGCGACCCGGGTCGACACTGCGATCAAGGTCGCAGTCATCTACTTTGCAAACACAAACAACTGCGACCCTGGTCGACACTGCGACCAAGGTCGCATAAGACTACAGTGCGAACTCACTTATACAGCGACTCTGGTCGACACTGCGACCAAGGTCGCAGTCATTTACAATGCAAACATAAACAAATGCGATCAGGGTAGACACGTCGACTAAGGTCGCATAAGACTACAGTGAAAAAATAAACAACTGCGACCCAGGAATGATGAAACAAATGACATTAAATACAGTGCGACCATGGTCGCAAAACACTACATAAATATTGAAACAACTGCGACCCCATGTCGTCAGTATGTAAAAAAAAAAGGAAGTTTCATATACTGCGACCTTTATCGTTGTGTTACAAATTTTTAAATTTAAAAATTTATTCGTCATCTAAAGTTTCAAAATCTCTTTCTTATTTGCGAACATGGTCCAAAGATTTAAAAAAAAAAATAAAAAAGACTTAAACGGAAATAAATCTGGAAAAAATTTAAAACAATTAAAATACACAAACCCTAAAATTTTTTGAAAAATATCGTTTTTCTATTACCTTTTTCGGCGGATGATTTCTTTGACGCCATGTGTTGCAAATATATTTTCAAAAAAACGGATCAAATTTGTTTTTAAAAGAACAAGTTGGATCAGAATGATTGGGTGAAATTTTAGAGCTGAATTTTTTTTTGAAAGGCAACTTTTTTTACATAAGGTAAAAAGATGTGACAGAGGGTATTTTCGGAAGATACATTGTTGAGGTGACTGACATTAAATTGGGCGGGATTTTTCATCTTTTTGTCCGCCAAAATTTATCACAGGTATGTGGCTATGATGTTGCCACGTCCTGCCGGCTAAGAAACTCTCTCAGCCTGCCGGCTGTGGTACAGTAACCCCTATATATATATGTATGTATGTATATGTGTACATACATACATACACACACACACATAGGGGTTACTGTTCCTCAACTAACGGCCGTGAGAGTTTCTCAGCCGGCGGGACGTGGCAACATAATAGTCACGAATTTGACATTAATTTTGACGGACAAAAACCAGAGAAATCCCGCCTAAATTACTATCAGTCACCTCAACAGTGTCTTTGACGAAAATACCCTCCCTTACAACTTTTTACCGTATGTAAAACATTTCTTTTCAAAAAAATTTACAGATCTAAAATTTCAGTTGATCATTCTGAAGAAATTAGTGCTATTGTTTCATAATATTTCTTAGTTTTTTAAAAATATATTTGCTACATATGGCGTCAAAGAAATCATCTGCGGAAAAAAGGTAATTGGGAAACAAAAGTAAATTTTTTTAGGGTTTGTAAATTTTAATAGTTACATATTTGCTACATATGACTGTATGCCTTGCGAGGAGCTGGACTCTCTCTCTCTCTGATTCTGGTATTCTTGCATTTTTTTATTCTTGCTATTATTCTTTGATTCATGTATATCACACTTGACTTCTATTCTATTCCTTATTTCAGTTCAGATCATGTGTAGCCTTTATATATATTATTGCAGTGATCATCGATTATCACGGTTTAGATTTATAGCTTGTTCAGGTTAATTTAGGCTTAGCGTGTATACGTGGGGTATTTTCCTTGCGTATATACGTCGCCGACTCTCATCGCGACTCCGTTTCCACGTATTTTGGAAAGCGGGGCGTGACATTTAGTGTGTCTTAGTCTATCATGTCCAGTTTATCACCTCTGAATAGATGGGTCCCTAAAATCGGATTCACCTTTCTTTGTCATCATGTCCAGATTATCACCTCTGAATGACAAAATTTGAGCTTGGTGGCTTCTCAATCGGTCATGTCAAGTTCATCACCTCTGAACCGATAGATAGCCAAGTCTCCTCTTTTCGTTTACTGTTATGTCCAGTTCGTCACCTCTGAACAGTAAACACTCCGAGTTGGGTAATTTCTAATCGGATATGTCCAGTACATCACCTCTGAACCGATGAATACCCAATCTCACCTTTCTTTGTTGTTATGTCCAGTTCGTCACCTCTGAACGACAAGTCTTCGTGTCTGGTGATTCCTAATCAGTTATGTCCAGTTTACCACCTCTGAACTGACGGATACCCAGATCTAACTTTCCAGTTCGGTAGGGATTTTTCTCGCTGTTATGTCCAGTTTATCACCTCTGAACAGCGAACCCTTTTTTCTAGCAATTCCGAACCTGTTACGTCCACATTACCTCTGAACAGACAGATTCCTAGATCTGCTCCCTTTTGTCTCCAGTAAGTTCTCATACTCAGACTGATTTTATCACGTTCCTAACCTCTGAATAATTTTCAGTCACAGTTCTAATTTCTTGGGAACACCCGAAGCAATTCAAAGTATTTCGAAATCCGAACCATCCCATTGCGGATTTGCGAAAACTTTGAAGGGGGTCTTGTTGACACTCAAAAAAGGCCAAATCTCAGACAGCTTTTTAACCGGTCTGAACGATGTCTAACTTGTCGACATTTACAAAAGACAAGTCGCAGACAAGCTGACGACCAGTTTCTACCCATCCCCGAGGGACAAATCAACGACTTGGACTCTACTGATCCAGTGAAGCAGACAGTAAGCCAAAATTGCCTTTGAAGAGACCTAAGTAGGCCTAAGATGCTAAGTTAGCTTAATACTTAACATCGCATGAGCCCAAAGGGATAGCCTCGTCTGAGAGGCTAAATTTGTCTAGCTTCGTATGAAGCTTTTTATAGCTCCTGAGAGCTAACTTACAGCTTCACCGGAAGCTTTCTTGATAGCTTCTCATGAAGCTTTCATAGCTCCACAGAGAGCTAACTTACAGCTTCACCGAAAGCTTTCTTGATAGCTTCTCATGAAGCTTTTTATAGCTCCAGAGAGCTAACTTATAACTTCGCCGGAAGCTTTCTTGATATCTTCTCATGAAGCTTTCATAGCTCCATAGAGAGCTAACTTACAGCTTTGCTGAAAGCTAATCCTAGCTTCGCGAAAGATAATTCTAGCTTCGCCGGAAGCTTTCTTGATAGCTTCTCATGAAGCTTTTCATACTCCACAGAGAGCTAATTTACAGCTTCGCCGGAAGCTAATCTTAACTTCTCTGGAAGCTAATTCTAACTTCTTTGGAAACTTTCTTTCTAGCTTCTCATGAAGCTCTTCATAGCTCTAGAGATCTAACTTACAGCTTCGCCAGAAGCTTCCCTTAGTTCCGCTACGAGCTTATTAAACTAGCCCCGCTGCGGGTCTTTTATGGTCATCTTTGACCAATCAAATCTCCAGATGAGATCATTGTGATCGAGATCAAATTCTGCAGTTGCTTGATATGATCTCTTGACTCTCCCAATCAGTTGAGAAGATCAGGGGAGATCTCTCAATTAAATGGAGAGGATCAAGGGAGTATCCCTTATTAAGAGGAGCCAGTCAAGGGAATCATAACTCCCTATTGAGCCTATAAATAGCCCACTAGTAGGCTAGGCTCACGGGTAGAGAGGAGATTAGAGATCTACTCTCTCGCTTCCAAGGCTAAACTCAAGGGCTTGATAAGATTCAAGTCCAAGAGGGTTTTTGAAGAGCATAAGCTTCTTTGGTGGCTTCAAAGCATAAGCCAACATGAGATCTACTCTCTCCCTTCTAAGAATTCAGAGAATCACTTCTCTAATCATACAAGGATTAATTCAGGGTGCTAATACCCTAAGATCTTCCTCTCTCTCAAGGAATCTCCGGAACTAGGCGAGAAGGAATTCCCAAGCGGAGGCGGAGAGAAAAAAGAGAGGAGAAACGGCTAAGGATAGAGAGGAGATCGGAAATCTACTCTCTCGCTTCCAAGAATACAGAGAATTACTTCTCTAATCAGGGTGCTAATGTCCTAAAATCTTCCTCCCTCTTAAGGAATCTCTGGAACCAGGCGAGAAGGAATTCCTAAGCGGATGTAGCTCGAGAAGTAACAAGAGGGCTCTACCGACCTTCTGTTCTCCGATTCCCCGAACCAGGCGAGAAGGGAATCCCATCAGGCGACAGTCCGATTATTTGATCGATCGCATCGTCAAAGGGATAAAGTGTTACTTGTAATTTAGCTCCTCGACACTTTTTTGTAAGTTTTCCCCTTTGCAAAATCAATAAAAAACAGAGACAATTAAAGAGATCATAACTCCCTATTGAGCCTATAAATAGCCAACTAATAGGCTAGGCTCAGGGTCTTGAAGAAATTCAAATCCAAGAGGCTTTTTGAAGACCATAAGTTTCTTTAGTGACTTCAAAGCTTAGCCAATAAGAGATATACTCTCTCGCTTCTAAGAATTCAGAGAATCACTTCTCTAATCTTAAAAGGATAAATTCAAGGTGTTAATACCCTAAGACCTTTCTTCATTTCAAGGAATTTTCAGAACCATACGAGAAGGAATTCCCAAGCAGTAGCATTCGAAGATTGATTGCTCGCATCGTCAACGGGACAAAGTGGTCGCGCGCTGATCAGACTCCCATCGGCACACTTCCCTAGAAATCCTAGAGGAGATCTACTTGTAATTTTTTTCATTAAAGCATTACTTGTAATTTCGCTCCTCGATTCTCTTTTGTAAGTTTTCCACGAATAGCAATTTTCAATGGAAAACAAAGACTATATCAAGATTTGTATTTTTGCATTTTAAATAGGATTTATAGTCGTTTGTTAAAACCAAGATGATATAGGTTGATAGTTCTTTTAGGATTGCCACACACACACACACATATCTTTTATATTCCTAAAATGTTTTAAGAAAAGTTTAAAACTATTCTCTTTGTCGTTTTCAAAATCGAGTTTTCAAAAAAATGAGTTCGAAAAAACTAGTTTTCCATTTAGAAAAGTGTTTTTACAAAATATAGTTCTATCTTTATTTTGTATTGATCCATGGTCACACACTGATTCTATCAAGTTCCTAGAACCTTATTTTGTGTTTAAAAACAAAGTTTATTTTCATCTGAAAAAGGTTGACTTTAAAATGATTTACAAAACAAGCTTTTGGCCCCAGGTCGGTCGACCGACCGGTCGACCGTAAACAGAGCAAAATTGCTCTATCGGTCGACCGAGCGGTTGATCGACATGCACAAAATTTCTCCAAGTGCTTTGTGTGCACTTCGGTCGACCGACTGCAAGAACTTTGCTCTCGGTTTAGTCACGGTTGACTGACCGGTCAACCGACAGAGCGCTTTGCTCTCTAGTTGGCCACATCCTTGAGTGAGGCCAAACTCAGTATTCACTCCACTAAGTGATCAAATATCACGAAAGATGAGTTAAAATTCATGAAGGACAATGATGTTTGGGATTTAGTAGAGTTGCCTAAAGGAAAGAAATAATTGGTTGTAAATAGATGTTCAAAACCAAGCGGGATTCGAAAGGCAATATCTAAAGTAACCAAGCGGGATTCGAAAGGCAATATCTAAAAGTATAAGGCACGTCTTGTCGCAAATGGATTCACTCAAATAGAAGGCATTGACTATAAGGATACTTTCTACTCATTTTCCATGAAGAATTCTTTTAGAATTATCATGGTACTAGTGGCTCACTTCGATCTGAAGTTATACCAAATGGATGCTAAGATTATTTTTTTAATGGTAGCATTGAGGAAGAAATCTATATGGTGCAACTAGAAAATTTTAAAGCAAAAGGTTTGTAATATTTAGTTTGCAAATTAAAGAAAATTCATTTATGGTCTAAAGAAAGCATCCCGTCAATGGTATATGAAATTTGATCAACTAATATCTCATTTTAGTTTTAAGAAATATGTAGATGATCAATGTATTTACCATAAATTTAAAGGGAGTAGATTTATATTTCTTGTATTACATGTGGATGATATTCTACTAGCAAGTAGCGATATAAATCTTCTACTTGAGACCAAGAGTTTTCTTGAGATAAAATATCTGGAGACACTTCTTTTGTGATTGATATCCAGATTTAACGTGACAGGACACATGGAATATTAGGTTTATCACAAAATCCCTATATCGATAAGTGCTAAATAGATATGGTATGAAGAATTGCTCCCTAGATGATACACCTGTCACTGAGAGAGATAAGTTGAGTCTACTTCAATGTCCCAAGAACGATCTACAAAAAAGCAAATGAAAGACATTCCATATGCATCGGCAGTTGAAAGTCTGATGTATGTTCAAGTTTGTACCCGTTCAGACATAGCATATACTGTTGAGAAATTCGGCAGATACTTGATCAATCCTGGGATTGATTACTGGAAGACTTCCAAGAAGGTAATGTGATATCTACAGAAGACTATATGAAATCTGATTAGTTGCAGCTAATCAGATACACAGATTCAAATTATGCTAGATGTATCGACAATATGAAGTCCACTTTAGGTTATATTTTTCTGATTACAGAAGATGGTGGACTTAGTCGAGAGGTTATTACAGCTACACTGTGACAATAAGGGCTATAGATCTCTACTGCAATAGTGACAAGAGTTCAACAAAGTCGAAGCATATCGACATCAAGTTTCTTGTCATTAAGGATAAAGTTTGGAATCACATTGTATCTGTTGATAGTGTTAGTACTTTTTTTTTAACATTACATATTCACTCATGAAAGGACTGCAACCTAAAGTCTTCTTAGAGCATACTGCTCATATGGAGACGGCTAGTCATGATGATATGCTTGTTTAATGGGAGTGAATAATTTTATATAACAGGCATTATTTCTAAATGCACTTTATGTATATTTGTTGATTTCAATAATACAGTATAATTGCTTTTCTTAAAGTCTATTTTTGCGTATTTGAGTTTATTGAATTAGCAAATAGACTCATTGGAGTCATACAGTTAGACTCGTTGGAGTTATAAAGATAGACTCGTTGGAGTCATAAAGTGGAAACCTGTAACAGCCCATTTTTTTTATTAATTCTTAAATTTATAAAGTGTTTATGACTTTACTCGCTGAGCCGTCGAGCTCATTCCTTTCTTTGTCTTCTCTTTCAGGTTTGGATAAAGGTAAGGGCATAATGTAGCACGGATTAATCATGAGCAGAATGTCATATGTTTCATAAACACTTATTTTGTCACTATGTGCATGTAATTATGTTTTATGTTAGCATTACCTAGTTGAGGGTGCTATGATGCTACTATCATATGTAAATTTTTGTAAGAGTTTTAATTAGAACTTGTGTACTTGGGAAGTTGGTGAAGTAAAGTATTGTGATCATGTTGGTAAAATTTTGTGGATTATGGATGCCTTGATGGTTATGCAAGATGAATGCATGGCATAAGTATATTTTGGAGATATTCTTTATTTTTGTGATAAGTAGGTCATGTGACCGAAATGCTTTGTGGATATAAGTAGGCCTTGGAGCCGAAATTGGATATTTTGTATGTGGCAAAAGTAAAAATATTAGAGGAAGTGCTGCTGAAATTTTCTAGATGTTGAATCAAAGAAAAGATTTGGGAATAAATACATATTATGATCTAATCTTGCTTATTAGAAACTGGGACCGTTACAAAACCAGTTGAAATTGTATCTTATTTGATCAGAGAATATTTTCATGTCACACGTTCACATTTGATCTATGTTGTTAAGGGCTCTGAAACTTGTGATGTGTAAGATTCTATCTCGATTATACAGAAGGTAACGACCGCCATGTTCGATAGCAGGATACTTAATGGACCAGAGTATTTTAAAACATGATTTATTGATGGTTAAAGTTTTGGTACCATAAAGTTATGTATAACATCTTTCCAGTATGACTTGTTTGGCCAAGTGGGAGATTGTTAGACTGATTTGGATTAGAGTCTAAATTAATTTGGGCCTACACAAGTCTAATTGGATTTATACATCCGTTTCTATAAGCCTATCTTGTTGGACCTAATAAAGAATTGATCAAGCCTAATGGTTTGGGCTTAAAACGTTTCGATTACACTTAGCCATGAGTGAATTTAAATTAAGATGTGAGACTCATCTACACATGTGAAACTTGTTTTATCAATTAAGGGTTTAAATCTATGATAAGTTTAATTAGAATTCCTTGATGCTATATATCATGGGTAGGATTCCATCTCCACCACCAATAATCTATCATGACCTAATCTCTTTCTTGGAGGCCTCTCATCTCCTTTAAGGATCAAAAACGGAACTTGATGGTTGGAGAGAAGAATCCCCTCTCTTAGCTCCGGCGTCTTCGAGATCGTGCAACCTTCGGCATCCCTTTCGTAATGGAATCAGGTATGCCTAAACCCTCATTCCTTTTGATCTTGATAAAGAGACTTACAATATATATGTAGATCTTATATGGAATAAAATTAGATCCAACATATATCACCAGGGATCGAATTAGAAAGTCAGTTGATTAACTAATTAGTTCATTTGTCATATATTGTTATTGTTTAGAAGAATAAATAATTATCATATATGGTGTATGTAGCGTTAAAGTTGTTGAGGATACTGAATTCCCTAAGAGACAATCCAAAAGTAACTTTGAAGTTCTATTTTATTTCTTTATTTTTAACTTTTAATATTGTGTTGAATGACAATAGACAAGATTCTTCTATTAGTTATGCAGATCGGGAGCAAAAGTGTCGGCTAGATCTCGTTCTAACATCGACGAATCCTAAGTGAAACACTAGATAAAAGAACTTCAGAATTCACCAGAAAGACAAGAAAACATTTCTCAAATTTTATAAAACTTCAGATGCATATATAGAGTTTCAAGAGGTCTATATAAACTCTCCATGCATTAAATCCTAATACAACTCGAACTCTTCTAAAACACTAACACATAAATTCTACTTTAAATAAGACTCCAAATTTCACTCTATAATCTAAAAGAGAATAAAAAAATGAAAAATAAAAACAATTGGAAATCTACAGTCCTAATAGAAGAAGGACTTGCTAATCAGCACAATTTAAGATTTTATGAAATTGATCTAGAATTTACAGATCGCCCCCAGCAGAATTTGTGAAACTACCGTATAACTTGAAAACATCGTAACTTTCGCATAAGGACTGATTTTTACGTTTCAGACGGTGATAGAATGGTCTTTTTGTTATTTTAATCTTGGAATAAACAAATCTGATGTTTTAAATTTCTGATATTTTCATATTTATTGAATCTTTCCACATCAAGTACCGAGAATTTAGATAGGGCGGTAGAAAGTTTACATACAATTTTCTGTTAAGTTAAAGTAATAAATGAATTGTTTCACAAAATTTACGTGATTTGAGGGATTTTTATAAAATATGAAAATTTAAGGAATTAAATCTATAAATATACACAACTTTAGGAACTTATATATAAGAGAGAAATGTAAATCAGCTGACACAGGAGGCAAATTCGTCCTATGTCGCACTCAAAATCATATTTCCCGAATGAATTCTTAAGATCTGACCGTACATTATCATCTTCATATTCTAAGATATACACATATAAAAATCAAGTGATTTGAAGTTCGTTTACTCATTGATCTAAACATTCTATTTTGTTCTATTGTTAAAAAACCGTTAATGTTTGAACCTAAAAAAAATGTAGTAAACAAACTTCTAATCACTTGATTTTTTATATCTATATATCATAGAATATGAAGATGATAACGTGTGGTCGGATCTTAAAATTCATTCGGGAAGTATGATTTTTGAGTGCGACATAGGAAGAGTTACCTCCTGTGTCAGCTGATTTACATTTCTCTCTATATATAATTTCGTTGGAAAAACAAAAATAGTAAGTTTGAAAATTTTATTCGGATATCTTGATATCAGAAATTCAGGATTATCTGTCAACAAGCTCCTAGAAATATCATAACTAAATTTATACTTTCCAATTTTCATTGTATCATTTTTTTCCATCACGTTTAAGGACATATTTTAACTTTTAGCCGGCAGCCGCTTGACCGTTACTCTAAGCGCCGTCAGCAACGGCTCCTACCAATCTGACCGTTAGAGGCCCGCTCGCCGTCAAGTAACGGCGCGACCGACGGAGCCAGCCCAAACTGTGGCCAGATCACGGGCCAATTAAGTCCCGTCGCGCGATCCCACCCGTCCATCCCGATGAGCAGCCCAGTTCCCCACTAGATTCTGTCGGGATCAGGACTGCAGCGGGGAATGCGTAGGGACACGTGTCCGCCTCCGACTCGATGTGGGCCCTGATGAACTGGCACTCATTAATTGGGTGTCTACTAATTAGGACCGACGGTCAAGATCTGATCTGGGCATCGCGGTAATGTCGAAAAACAGATAGCGGTCGTACGGACACGTCGCTTGGTATATACGCCACCGACGCCTCAGCCCTCTCTGTGATTGATTAAAATGGGGGGAATTTGGCTCTTCTCCTGCGATTTTTCGGCAATTTTCACCTGATTTCGCCTCAAAGTTTTGCCTCCAAATCAACAAAATGGATTCTTAGATCTCGATTTCGACTGCTATAGCTGCGATCTGAACATTTTCCACCAATTTTTTTCGCCTATTTTTTGGCTGTAAATCCAGAGTTTGGTTGTTAGAAAAAGTTTTGAATTTTAGGATTCATTTTTTCAATTTCGAGGTTTTTGCTCTCTGCAATAAGGGGAGCATTTTGTTGTTTCCGTTGGGCCTTCAGATCGATTCGGTGATGTAAAGGCCGATTCCTTCGCCGGCTGCAAAAGCTTTTAATTTATTGGGGTTCTTACTTCAATCTGTGAAGCTGCATTGATCTTAGTCGAATAGATTTGCCTCTATTTTTCCCCATAAAGATTTTTATTTTGCTTTGTGGGTGGTTGCGAAAAGGGGGAATTTGTTGGTGAACCAGGGTGTCTATGAATGGGGGTTTGGGTGTTGGAAGATGTGCAGAGTAGCGAAGAAGGATTATTTTGATTCTGAGTTTGGCGAGAGGCATCATCATCATCACCACCACCACTACCATTATCATCATATGGGTCTGAAGTGCGATCTGAAGGCTTCGGAGAAGAAGGGATCGAATAATATGGTATCAAGATCGAAAATGAAGCTGTGGATGATTCGAGCCACGACTACAGTGCTCTTGTGGACCTGTGTGGTGCAGCTAACGGCACTGGGGGAGATGTGGGGGCTGAGAGTGTTGAAAGGCTGGCCTTCTTGCTTCAGCCCCTCTGATTCTCCGAGGTCTGTAAAGGGCTCGCTGCCCGTGAAAGCGTCGCTGCCCGCAAGGGACAATTCGGTGCAGCTACCTGTCAAGCCTGCTATTTCATCATTATCTTCTTCTTCTTCGGTGGTGGAGAAGATTAGTCTTCCCCCTAAAAGTGAGTACTTTTTCTTCTTCTTCTTCTTCTTCTTCTTTGTTGTTTGTTGGGTTGTTTATCTTATTGAGAATCAGATGAAAAACACATCAAAATTTTCAAATCTTGATATTTGAAGTTATTTTGATTCATAATTTCTCCAATAAGTTGATTCTAGATGATTTGTTTATAGGGTCCTATTATTTAAGGTCAATTTGGATCATGTGGTCCGGAGATTTATCATCATATGTATTGATGATTATCAGAAACTGGGTTCAAGGAACTAATAAGGGTCTTTGATTGATAGTCAATTTTATCATTCAGTATTGGTCGGGTGTTGGGACAAATGGCTTAGTTGTTGTTGTTGTATTATTGGTCGGGTGTACGTGTTTTATTCATTCATAGGTGCCCACCTTATTGAACCAGTTAATTGGCTGATCTTAGGGAAGAATTATATGGCAGCTGGTTTTTTGGCCTTCTATTTATGCTGGACATGTTGTGCAAATTTGGATTTCTGAATCAATTGGGGTTCAATCAGGTGTTTTTGAAGAGGGATTCCTAACATATAATCTGAATTTCCATATATTCTATTAAGAGTACATTGTTTTTGGTCTGGTTTGTAAAAACTAGATATCAGAACAGCTCGAAGAGAAAATGGCTTAGAGATTTGTCATCATTGTGACAGGTGCAAAATTCTTCATCTGATTCTGTTATCCAGTTCAATTCTTTCTAAATGCCCGTATTTGGTCTTATCGCCCAAAGAGCGGAGAATTGCCACATTTTTGTTCATTTTCTTGTCTGCTAATTTTTTTGGATTGCTATATTTCGGCAGTTTTCTCTCATCTCAATCATTATATATATATATATATATATATATATATATATATATATATATATATATATATATATATATATATATATAAAATTGGAACACCGACAATGCAATAGATTAATAATATATATATATTGCATTGTCGGTGTTCCAATTTAGAGAAAATTAACAAAATTATCTGTGAGACCGTCAATGCTTTATATCTCAAACTCAGCACATGGGATGTCTTGTTCTTGACTAGCGACAAGGTGCTGGAGAGATTTTTGACAAATCCTTTTATGAAAGCTTTCTTGTTGTGACTTGTCCCCAATTAGGGTTTTTTCTCTTTCACTTGTTTGTTTCATTTAGAAATGTTTGTGTTATTGCCCCCCTAAGTTTCCTACTGTGTGTGGTACTTTTAGGAAGCTTTTACTTATAGAGTTTTTGAAGCATTCTCTTGACAACAATGTGTTATGTTTTTTCGCAATCAAATTAGTCATTGGTTCTTATCCAGGACCAAGTCTTCTGCAAACTGGAAACACTGTCTACTTGAGTCTTCAATGCTTTATTTTCTCACTTATAGCCATTTCACTTGTGTCTTGGAGCTTGTTGTCTCTGTCTTTCTCTTTCTTATATTTTCAATTCATCAACCACTATTCTCTCACTTGATTTATTTGTCTAATTAAAGTTTTAATGTGTTTATATTAGATCTGCTCTGATTCTTCCAGAGGTCTACTCTAGTAAGATGAAAATTATATCAGCAACGCACATCTATGTGGCTCTCTTGCATGCAGTTTACACTTTCGACTCATTTTAATCAGTATTCCAATCTAATATGGTTATTATTAAGTACTTGATCTAACTTTCTGGACACATTTTTTCCAAATATCTCCTTAAGAGGATGTAATTATTTAAATTTTGTTCAGCAATCCTTTTTGTTTTTTGTTTTTGGGGGTGGGGGGGGGGGGGGGGGGGGGGGGGGGGGGGTCCTATATTTTCAATTGTCATCACACTGTTTGCAGTGGCCATGTCTTACTCTTATCTGTTACATCTCTGGTAACTGTGTTTTTCTGTTTTCTATTTTCCAGGAATATACAAAAATAATGGTTATCTGATGGTGTCATGCAACGGAGGACTTAATCAAATGCGAGCAGCTGTAAGCATTTAAGAGTCTTTTCAAGGCCTATACTTTTAGATGTATCTCTGAATCAAGCTTATCATCTTTATTTTTCTTATTGGAACTTCTATTTACAGATTTGTGATATGGTTGCTATTGCAAGATATTTGAATGTGACACTTATAGTACCTGAGTTGGACAAAGCCTCCTTCTGGAATGATCCTAGGTGGGTTTGAGTTTTAATGTTATTGGAACATGATGGGGTTGAACATAGGAGAGTTGTTACTGATCAAACCCTTGTTATTCAACATGTTAATTACTAAAACATTTCTTTTGCACGTCACAGTGAGTTTCAAGATATATTTGATGTGGATCATTTTATCACATCATTAAGAGATGAGGTTCGATTACTGAAAGAACTTCCCGCAAGGTTAAAGAGGAGGGTGGAGCTGGGAATGTACTATTCCATGCCACCTGTTAGTTGGTCTGACATCTCTTACTATGAACACCAGGTCTGATTTCCTCTTTCCAGAATGTTTCAGTGAAATAGAATTTGCACAATACAGTTTGTTGAAGAGACTTTAGTGGTTTTGTCTATTTTGCAAGCAGATTCTACCATTGGTACAGAAGTTTAAGGTAGTGCATTTGAATAGAACTGATGCCCGACTTGCCAACAATGGCCTACCGTTGAAGATTCAGAAACTGAGGTGTCGAGTAAACTATGCTGCGCTAAGATTCACTTCTCAGATTGAAGAGTTGGGTAGAAGAGTGATCAGCTTGCTGCGCCGGAATGGCCCTTTCTTGTTCTCCACCTCCGATATGAAATGGACATGTTGGCTTTTTCTGGTTGCACTCAAGGTTGCTCCAATGAGGAGGCCGAGGAGTTAACAAGGATGAGGTACATCCTTTTCCTTGGTTTCTTTTTTATATTAGTCTGTGGATCAGATTTTTGACTAATGCCTTTCTGTCTATAGGTATGCGTATCCTTGGTGGAAAGAAAAAGTTATCAATTCTGACCTGAAAAGGAAGGATGGTCTTTGTCCTTTGACACCAGAAGAGACTGCTCTGGTTCTGAGAGCACTGGATATCGATCGAAGGGTCACCATATATATTGCAGCTGGAGAAATTTATGGAGGAGCAAGGAGAATGGCTAGTCTTACCGCAGCTTACCCTAACGTGGTTAGTGTCTGCTTGTGTAATGGGTGTTCTTCTTTGAATTTGGCTTTGGGGGATATATCCTATATCTTAATCGACCCTTTCTCTGTGTAGGTGAGGAAGGAAACACTTTTGGAACCTTCAGATCTTAGATTTTTCCAGAATCACTCATCGCAAATGGCAGCACTAGATTATTTGGTTTCATTGGAGAGTGATATTTTTGTTCCTACATATGATGGTAACATGGCCAAAGTGGTCGAAGGGCACCGCAGGTACTTTTCTTCCTCATTGTCTAGTGATGCATCTTTTGTTGACGACTACATCTCTTTTTATCATGTTTCCTAATTAACATCACTTGGGTGTCAAAACTCAAAACTGAGGCCCACACATATATTGTTGCATTATAATTGCTTGTAGATTGACGGCATTGGCCTTGTGCACACAGTATATCACTCCAAATGGTGAATTTTCCTGTCAGACACTATCACCTTTAAGCGCCACACCGGTGGCTGTCCATATCGAAACTGTAACAATGTTGATACTTCTTTGGGAATAGAGCTGTTTCAATTCTTTGCCTAGCAAACTGTGAACTGTAGGGTCTATAACTTTGTTCCAACATCTGGTACATCCCTGATACACAGGAAGGTTGTATATATTACTCTTGTAAAATATCTTCTAGCAAACCTTGGGTGACATTCTAGATAAATAAGGAAAATATGATTTGAGAGTAAAGTGTATGGTGCATTCCAAACTTCAAGACTATAAATTCTTTCTTGAAATTGTCCACTTAGGCTAATTCTGTTTTCCTATATCTATTATAATGTTTCAGATACTTGGGCTTCAGGAAGACATTCCTACTGGATCGAAAACTCATAGTCGAGCTGATAGACCAGTACACGAGTGGATCTTTGGGTTGGGATGAGTTCTCGTCATCAGTGAAGGCAGCCCATGCAAATCGGATGGGTAGGCCTTCAAAGAGGGTTGTGATTCCCGATAGACCAAAGGAAGAAGATTACTTCTTTGCAAATCCCCAGGAGTGCCTAGTATCACACGGTGATGATGAACCATGGACCTCTTCAACCAAGTCTTTCTAGATCCTTCCATTGATGCGGTTAGAAGATGATTAGAGAGGAGGTTCAGCTCATCGGAGGTGGTTTTTGAGGCAGCTGGTACATATACTACATATTTATGATATAAGGGATAGCTTTATTTATAATTTTTCAATAAACGTTTCATTCTTGTATAGAGGTTGAGGGGTGAGGGTGAGAATAGGGGATTGTGTGAAGAAAGCATTCCCCGCCCATTCATTGCTGGGAAATGCGAGATGCTGCATGTACAGCAACACAGATTTTGTGAAACCAGAAGGAAGAGGGAAGGAGCCATCACTTGGATTTTGTTTGTATGAATTTTGTGTCGTCTGTTTCTGTTAACTAGCAAAATTCTATTGATATCTTTGTAACTTTGTTCACACCTTGAATTCTCTTCTCACATATTCATAAGCGTTTTAAGTGAAGTCTATTTGTGTTTGGGGGCTGGGGTGGGATTTGAGGATGTGGTTGCTTGCAGGAAAGTTAGAGGAAATAGAGTAAATAACTGGAAATGATGGCAATGAGGATTTTATATATCCCATTCCTTAAATTTTTGATTATTTGGTTTTATTGACCAGCAGAATGCTTGTAGAATACTACTACTAATGTTGTTGTTAGCAAAAATTGAAGATAGCTGGTGATGCATTCTAGCACTGTCATCTTACTTCCTGTCAAACCATTGAATTATTATTATCTAATTTATTATATGAGTAAGACATGCATTTAATTTAATTAATCCAAGGATCACTATCGCACAAAAGAGTCAGAAGTGATGCTCGCTGTAAAGTGTGCCGCTGCTGCTAATCAAGTAATAATAAAAACAGAATCAAGTCACGGGTGGAAAAATCGACGGAAAACTGTGAAATAGCTACTGCTGCTAGCTGCTAGTGGTCCATGTTGGAATAATATTTCAGAGAAATTTATTTAATTTATAATTTATAATTTTATATATATATATATTAAATAGGAAAAATTGTACAAAATAGCTGTACTTTGTGGGTCCCTGTAAGAAAATGCCCCCGCGCATTTTTTTTTTGGCACGATAATATCTCTACTTTTTGTTTCAACATGGTACTTCACGGACGTTGACGGATGCAATGCAATGTCAAAAATATTTTTTTTTTAATTTTTTCAATTCTAATCTTCTATGCCTTCACCTCCTCTGCTGTCTCCGGCATCACCTTACCCTTACCGCTCCGCCCTCGTACTTCGCCGCCAGTTTCCTCCTCTGCCACCTCACCTATCCAGATATTTATTTAATTTTCTTATTAGATTTTCATTTTTCTCTTTTAAAGTAATCCCATATGTGTGTTCTCACATCATCATGCATTATGAAACAGAAATAAGAAATAGAAATAGAAATATGAGGAGAGATGATGGGTAAAATTATCCAACATGTATATCATGTGCGACGACTTATGTGATGTACGTATTTAATGTCTTCGTTACAGCAAAATTGTTAAAATTAGAGATAATATTGTATTTCAAAAAGAATATAGGGGATATTTTCTGGCAAAGACCCAAAAATTTAGGGTATTTGATGCAAATATAGGTAGGACACCACTAAAGTATGGTGTGTAGTGATGAGGGACCCAGGGGATTTGGATGGCTCTGATGATCAAGTTGGGATTACTATGGGGGGTGGGTCTGGGTGTCTGTCTTGTTTATTTTGGTTGAAATTGAAAGAGAGAGAAAAATAATAAAAGTATCGTTTGGGGAGTGTAATGTGGGAACGTGGGATCCAAGGTAGCAGCGTCTTTATCGAAGGGGATGAGTGACTGAGCTGTAAAAGCGAATGAATGAAGAAGAAGAGAGTACAAACTACAAAGCAGACAAAGCAAAAAAAACACAAGAAGGATGGCAGCTGGCATGTGGGAGAATGAAGACAGTTGTTGTACAACGCTATGTTGTTTCCCCCGCGATTCTCTGAGAGAGAGAGAGAGAGAGAGAGAGAGAGAGAGAGTGACACTTTGTCAGATTTGAATTCGGATCCAGCCTTCACATATATTCCTCTCTAAATATGATATATATATATTTTTATGGGCGTGTTATTGGTTTGGAATTTTTCGGGTCGGCCTCAGACTCAGATTGAACTAGAACTCAGACTTGGACTAGGACTCGGATTATGCCTTGAACTTTTTAATTGAATTTACAAAGATTTAGACTAGACGTTGGACATTTTAGTTGGATTTGGTAGAACTTGAACTACTAGCAGATGAACTTTTTGGTTGGATTCACTATGTAAAGCTCCCAGTTTTTAATCAACTCGAATTATTTTAATCATCACTTAATCAACAACAATAATCTAAATCATTCTAATAGCTCAAATAATCATCAATATTTTATAATTTTTTGCAGCACACTTCTTCTGTAACAAGGAGTCTGCCTTGATATAACATAAAAATATAAGCCAATATCGGCCAACATAATCCCAATACATTTGTATAATCTTTCGGCTCACCCAGCCTGTTTGCTTATCAAATAAAGACAATGTCACCATAATCTAACCATTATATGTATTATTATCTCACAAAATATCATTTATATGCATACAAAATTCACATTTCGGCTTGACATTGCTTACTTATAAATATACAATAGTTTCCTAAATTCAATTATCCATTTACTCACAAGTACTCACAATCAAGAGTTAGACTATCATCAATATCAATACCTTAATACATAACCCTTCACCTATATAAGTATACTCTCTATCTCTGTGCCACTCAATAACTACTGAGTTTATAATAATACACACATATATCCATACAAATAGAAGAGTAGTAAACAAAATCAGCACTATTTAAGATTTGTCAGGGGTGTCCATGTTCTTCCAGTATTCGTCCGAGAAGTTCTTTGGTTGGGCCTTTATCTTGACCTGAAATCATTCAGACTGAGAGGGATAAGCTCGACAGCTCAGTGAGTGAAGTTAATTTCAATCTTAAATGAAGCATGCTTTTAACAGTGTGTATTGTACATGTTACATAAAAATACAGTGTATATAATACATGAAAATACGTGATCACTAGTCTAAATTTTTAAGTGAACATGGATTCTTCAATTAGATTATCCATTTACTTCAAACTACTGTTAAATTAATACTGATATGTGTATAAGCAAATAGTGTTAGTGTTTCATTTTAATTTAATAGATTTGTATTCTATTATCCACCTTACTATACACGATTAACACATCCAATACAACATAGTGTACGCACACTCACACTCACACACACACACACACACACACACACACTCTCTCTCTCTCTCTCTCTCTCTCTCTCTCTCTCTCTCTCTCTCATATCCCGCGTATAAATATATCACACCCAATACACGAGTGGAATACACATACATTTACACGTATATCACACATGTACACCATTCACACTCTCCTTCCTCCACGAATAGGTATCAAACACAAAAATACGTATATCATTGGCATTCCCTTTCTTTTACGAATGGATACAAAATACAAAAACACGTATACCATTCGCACTCTCCTTCCTCTACGAATGAATATAATTGATAATGTTGCCAATAACTCCATCAATACATCGTCAACATCCTCACATATCATTAGTTCTATCAAGAACTTATAACCAAGCAACATAAACAACCACACGTATACACATCATATCAACAGTTCAGCCAAAGTATTAAACTTAGTAAATTATGCAACAATATCGCATGTATGACACCAACATGCACGATTTTCATAGAAATAATTTGTAACAACCAAATTCTTTATAATAAGCCTGTTTCTTAGTTTCTATCATGTCTGATTAAAAATTCGATATTAGTTAAGCTTACTCTTTCATCAGGAAATTTTATTTGTATTTACGCGTAATTAACTCTAATTATTGAAAACCCCACTCGCTTCTAGTTCTGTTGATTTTTAAATACCTAGCCATGTACTAACTCTATAGAAGTATAGCTCTTGTCTCCATGATCGCAACGGCTCGAGAATTATCTGAATCCGACTCCGGATAGTCGAGATATCAATTGAAAACCAAAATCGATATTTACGGGTCAGAATTGTAAATAATAAGGGTACGTTTCGCTCAGGGTTCAAAATGTAATTAATTTTTTTATCAGGGGTTAAAATGAAATTTTACCTCTATTAAGCTTATCGGGTCGGATTCGAGTTCTTAACCGGTTAAATTCGAGTTTGTTTAAACTCTCAAAACCCATTATGGTTCTCTTTAACCCAACAGCAGTCGTGCATGCAGCTGCTTACGCTCGCCGCCGTCGACCTGGCGCCATCATCAACTGTCCCACGCCGGTGTCCTGACCTCACCGACGTCAAACAAAAGAGAGGGAAGGAGAGCAGGAGAAAGAAATGAGAGAGGAAAGACAGGGGGGCCCAGCGTCGTTGTCGCCTCCAGCGTCACCCGTGTGGCATCGCCGCTGCCTTCCCTTGTTGTCGGTCAACAACAGAGAGAGAGAGAGAGGGAGAAAGGGGGAAGTAAGAAAGTGAGAGGGTGGCGAAGAAGAAGAAGATGATAGTGGTGGTAGTGGTGCTCTGCCACCGCCCGCACCCCTGACGTCACCGTCGTGCGTCCCTGGTCGACACTCCCCCACGCCGTCCACCTAAGCTGGCCGGAGTGAAAATAGAGGGGAGAGGTGGGCTTATGGGTAGTGATGAGGATGAAGAAGATGATGGTGATGATTGAATTAAAATGAGATTTTAATTCATTTTCTCTTTTAAATATTTTTTCCCTAGACTCTCTTATCAAGCCACCTCTCATCATCAAGTTTCATTCTCAATTGTTGTGCCCACGACAACAACCCGATAGAGGATCTCACCCTGAATCTCCTACGCACGAAGAACAATCCCAAACAGTACAAAAACAATCACCAGAAGAAAGAACACACGCAAACAACAAATTTAATGAGGTTCGGCCTCAACGCCTACGTCCTCGGGGCAATCAGAGAGAGATTTAATTGCTTTTGGAAGAAGATTACAATGTCTAGCAGCCTCTTTGAATGCAAGAGAGCTCCAGCAAATCCCAGCAATTAGATACAAACCTTAGGAATTAACAACAACCTTTAAATACACAGATTTCTGAATCAGCAGAAAAATACCCGCACCCGACTGTCGGTCGACCGGGCAGTCGACCGACCCTTCCATCGGTCGACCGGGCGGTCGACCGGGTGCCCAACAGAGAGTTGGGTCACTTCAGTCGGTCGACCGGGCGGTCGACCGGGCTCTTTCCTTGTGCACGTTGTGCACATCAGTCGACCGCGCTGGTCGACGATCTTCTGCTTGTGCGGGCGGTCGACCGGTCCGGTCGACCGCACAACCTGTTTTGCTGCTATTATGTTATTTTGCTGCTGCTTCTTCCTCGTCCTTTTATCGTCGACTTCCTCGGCGATCACTCGATGACCCCTCGACGATCCTCTTCGACTTCCTCTCTCTTTCCAACAATTCTCTATCTCGGCGAAGATTTTCAAATCTGAGCCGATCTCCAACAAACCCCAGTCTATCACCTGGCGAAATCGACACACGATCTCGGCGAAATCGACACACGATCTCGGCTTGCGCGCACCGGACGAAATCGACACACGATCTCGGCGAAATCGACATACGATCTCGGCTTGGAATCTTTTAGCTCAGTTATCTACTGGAAACATCGCACATGCCTTCCCTGCACTTCACCTTAGGAGAATTTTCATACCTGCCGATTACATACCGTGGCTCCTCCTCCGCAACTTCACGACCTCACGAAGACTTCCTTACGAGCCAACACTGACTCTCCACTGACTAGCTCTCTCTAGTCTACCTGTCTTCCACTGACGGTCCAACCAAGTCTGCGTAGAGCACACCAAACATCATCAGCTTCAACTGGATGCACACCACTCCGTATGCAAGCTCAACATCTTCTCATCGGAAGATCACCTGTTCATCGAGATCACAACACCTCACCACCACGTGAAGTCCAACTGGCCACAACGCTTCACCTCTACGTGAAACCTTTCCACCTCTACGTGGAGTTCCATTGGCCACAACTCTTCACCTCTACGTGAAGATCCAAACAACTTCTCGAGAACCCAAATAGCTCTATAAGAGTTGCATCACCAAATGGCTGCGCCTTTACGGCTGCCTACATACCTTTGCCCAAAAGGATCAAGCCAACCGTAGTTCATTGAAATGAGCTTCATCAAGCTCAAGCAATGGTACCTGTATTTGCAGCAGCGAACCTGTCTGACTGAGTCATATGAACCTCTTCCCGACCATCATGGAGGACAACGGCCTTCAACTTCAGCTTGTCACGATCACAAGTTTGAGATTCATGCTTCTTTTCCCACAAGCGTGGTTTCACTTTTGTTCCAATAGCTGCAAACAACTCGACATCCTCAACAATATCTTCAACCTGTTCAGCATCAACCTTGGTATCATGATCTCCACCCGGTGTCACATCCGGTGAAGTCTCCTCAAATGCCGAACCAACTGGAGATGATGGAGTAGCATCAACCTCCACCCGTTGCGATCCTTCCTTGGTCTTCGTCCTCTCCACCTGCTGAGAGACGATGGACTTCAACCCTGAAGTCTCTCCAAAAGTGACATTCCTGCTCATCACGATCTTTTTGTCTTCGGGGTCCCACAACCTATAGCTGTTTCCCTTGACACCCAAATAGACAAACCTCTTTGCTCGCGAATTCACCTTGCCATTCTTGGCACTGAAGTAGGCCGGACTTTCAAACTCCCGCAGCAAACAATGATCTTGAGCAGCTTTCCCAGACCAAATTTCTATTGGAGCTTTACCTCCTATCGCAGTCGATCTGTACATGAGATGGCTAGCATACTCAGTCGCCTCAGCCCAAAACGACCTGTCTAATTCTGCTTTAGACAACAACCTCCGAACCTCCTCCAGCAAGAAACAGACTACATCTTTAGCCAACCCATCTGTACCTGTTGTGAAGTGAGTAGCAATACCTGTGTCCTGGCCAAATTGTAGGAACTGATACATGTCCTTTCCAACATTACCAATCTGAAGCTCCTTTATCTTCCTACCTATCTGCCTCTCCATTCTTCCTCTCCACTTCACCAACACATCTAGGGCTTCACCCCTTTGTCTCATTGGATATACCCAAACCTGCCTAGATGAACCATCAATAAATGAGACAAAGTACCTGTGACCTCCAAGCGGTGCCGTCTTAGCAGGTCCCCATACGCTCATGTGAACACAATCAAGAAGACCTTCATGTCGATGAGTACTGGTGCTGAATCTCACCTTCTTCTTGTCCAGAATGTTGTGTCCACCTTCCAACTTGCAGGTAACAGCACCTTCCATTTCCTTCTTTGCAGGAGCTCGCAAAGATTCTTCTTCTTCCTGTCCGACCTTTCCCTGCCAGACCTCCGGGCCACCCTTATCTGAAGAACTGGAAGTCTCCACCTGACCTGTCACCGTACTACCCTTCAAGTAGTAAGATTTCCTCGGTGGACGCCCTTCATCACCACCATCGAGCCCTTGATCATCCTGAGATCGCCATCTCGAATAGATATCACCATGCCCGATGCTTCCAAAGTGCCAATTGAGATAAGATTCCTTTTGAGCTGAGGTACATACCTCACCTCCTTCAACTCTCGAACTATCCCATCATCCATCTTGATGCGGACTGTACCCATCCCTTCTATATTACACGGATGGTCACCCCTCATGATCGTGTAACATCCATCCAGCTTCTCAAAGCTAGAAAATCAGGCTCTGTTCGGGCACACATGATAGGTGGCTCCGCTATCCAAGATCCACTCAGCACTATCTGAGTTACAAACAGTAGGGGTAGTAACCGAGAGAGAACACCGATGAGTCATCATCCGATCCATCTGCCTGTGCGAGATTCGCCTCGGTCTTTGACTCCACCTTCTTACCTTTGGCCTTCGGGTATTCTGCTTTCCAGTGTCCTAGTTCCTTGCACAAGGCACACTGATTCTTTTTCAGATTTCTGAAACCCGGCCTGGACTTCGATCTTCCTCTAACCTCCTTGCCCTTCGGATGAACTTCTGCCTCTTACTTCCAGTGCCTCCGCCGATGAGCTTGACTTAGAAGGATGTCTCTCCTTCTTCCCCGTCTCATAACTTGACAATGCAGACGACACCTCATCATAATCCAAGGTCTGCCTTCCATTGATGAAGGTCAGAGTGAATGTCTCATACTCCTCCGCCGGAAGGGAGTTCAGAAAGATGATCGCCTTATCTTCCTCATCTATCGTGACATCCACGTTTACCAAGTCTGTAAGAAGCTTAGTATATCTGTTGATGTGTTCATTCACTGTGCTCCCCTTCTTCATTTGAAAACTGTACAGCTTACTCTTAAGCTGCAACCTGGACTCAACACTCTTAGTCAGGTATTTCTTCGCAAAGGTTTCCCACAGTTTCTTCGCCGACGTCTCATGTTGTGCAAGGTATTTTATGTCTTCGACAAACATGAACGTATTAATCCACATGCCGACCTGTTCATCTTTACCCACTCTTCATCAGTGGTCGTGCTCTTCTTCTTCTCCAATAGGAGAGTATCTTCGAGATTCGATGCATTCAGCGCATCCATAACCTCACATCTCCACATCCCGCAGTTATTTGTACCGTTGAACTTGACAACATCAATCCTCGGGTGAGGATTCATGGCCTTAACCGAAGCAATTTCTTCTGCCATTGAGATTACTTGATCCTCTATCTATGCGGAAAATCAATCAACTGAAATAGATCACTACTCAGATAAAAATTGGATTTTTATCTTTCCCTTGAAACCCTAGATCGAGTTTCTCTCCAGATTTACTCCACCACAGATTCCACGAGCCCTCCTTGCGTCCTCCTGAGATCAACACACGATCCCACGAACACGAATACCTATGATCTGAGATCGACACACGATCTCCACCGAATCAGATCTCGAGCCCTTCGAGTCTCCAGAAATCCCAAGCGAAGCCTGGAAGCTCTGATACCACTTGTTGTGCCCACGACAACAACCCGATAGAGGATCTCACCCTGAATCTCCCACGCACGAAGAACAATCCCAAACAGTACAAAAACAATCACCAGAAGAAAGAACACACGCAAACAACAAATTTAACGAGGTTCAGCCTCAACGCCTACGTCCTCGGGGCAATCAGAGAGAGATTTAATTGCTTTTGGAAGAAGATTACAATGGCTAGCAGCCTCTTTGAATGTAAGAGAGCTCCAGCAAATCCCAACAATTAGATACAAACCCTAGGATTAACAACAACCTTTAAATACACAGATTTTGAATCAGCAGAAAATACCCGCATCCGACTGTCGGTCGACCGGGCGGTCGACCGACCCTTCCACCGGTCGACCGGGTGCCCAACAGAGAGTTGGGTCACTTCAGTCGGTCGACCGGGCGGTCGACCGGGTTCTTTCCCTGTGCACGTTGTGCACATTGGTTGACCGCGCTGGTCGACCGATCTTCTGCTTGTGCAGGCGGTCGACCGGTCCGGTCGACCGCACAACCTGTTCTGCTGCTGTTATGTTGTTTGCTGCTGCTTCTTCCTCGGCCTTTTGTCGTCGACTTCCTCGGCGATCACTCGACGACCCCTCGATGATCCTCTTCGACTTCCTTAGCAATAACCTCTCTCTTTCCAACATCAATCACAACCACTAATCACATCCCACATGCATACCTGCCACATTCCACTCATATTATTAAAATTTGATATTTAACTTAGTATAATAGCATGCATACCTACATGTATACATTAGTGTATACATGTGTGTGCGTGTGTGCACACGCACACCACACCACACACACCAACATCACCACTCTTGCATATATCCCTTTCCCACTCAATGTATTATGACAAATAGTTGGTATGAACATTATAGTAGAATATGGTTCATGTATACAATCTTTTGTGTGTGTGTGTGTAAACGTACATGTATATATACTTGTATATACATAAATATCCTTTCATTTAACATAATTAATAATATATTCACAAATCATGATTTTTAAGAAATTTATTTATTTCAAATTCCCACTTAATTATATAAAAATTATAATCATATGGATAACCGAATAAATTATCATAGTATAAATTTAAAATTTTCATTTTGTAACACTAATTCATGATTAAAATAATCCAAACTTTTATAGTTATCAGTTCCAATTAGCTAGTATTATCTCATTAATCCGAAGATTAAAGTATAAATCAGTGTTTAAAAAATCGAGATGTCATACACTAGAACTTGAATTTTTAGTTGAAAGTTTTGGAGATATAACTAAGACAATTTTATAGGAGTTTTTATAGTATTATATTATTCATTATTTGATCGTATTAAATGCTAAGATAACATTGATTAACTATTTTTATTGATATAACATCCATAATACTTTTTAAAGTAACTATTATTAGTTCTTTGTTATTATTACATATTATTGATATGTTATATATTTTCATAGTTAAATAATATTATATATTAAATTAATAAATTATACAATAGTTAAATAAAATAAATATTCAACACAAACTAAAGTTTAGTTACCAATAATGAATATTCACAATTATAATAATGTTAACATGACACTATGTATTATTTTATCTTATAAATAAACATTCATGCTAAAATTGAGTTAATACTGTTGCTAACTTCTTTTACTAATTAATTATATTTATCAGAAGATAATTATAAATATTTTATAATGACTAATAAAATATATTAGTCAATATTAATTAATTACGTACAATTATTAATTATAATATTTGTTGATAATAAATACTAAATTAATAAATAATAATATTATTAATTATTTTTTATAGTTAGTAATTAGAATATTATTATCAGTAGCTATTATTAATTACAATAATAAGTAGGGAAGGATTAATTGGTGGGGAAAGAGAGAACATGGAGACTCCAACTCCCAGTCCTAGTAATCAATAACACTAGATTTTGAAATCTAAATCCCATTCCTAAACAAAAAAAAACACTATATTTCAAAATTCAAACTTAGTTTCAAACAATGATATCAAACTTTGAGATCTTAGAAATTATTCAAGTCCAACTCGAGAATCTCTGAACCAATAACACCCTCTAAGAGTCAAATAAAAATTAGCCAGATTTTCTTTTTCTAATATGTTGTATTTTTAACAAAACTAGTGTAGTATCACATGTTTTGCACGTTAAAATAAGATTAAAAAATTAGGGGGATTTCGCAACAATCCTCTATGTCAAATCATAATTAGGAAAAAAACTCAGCTTCATAATTTTATTCGCTTCAGCCACCTCCTTTTTTAAACCAACCAAGTACACTCACGTGTCAAGCGCAGAAACAAAAGACACAAATGCCCCGCAGTAATCGCTTTAAAAAAAACAGATCGCTTCAAAAATGCGGACTATTGGTACCCTATTTCTAAGGACTGCGACCATGACTGCATCCATCATAAAAATGCTCTATTTCTGAGGACTGCGACCATAATCACAGTCCTCACAAAAATGCCCTATCTCAGAGGACTGCGACTATGATTGCATTCCTCACAAAAATGTCATGCTTCTGAGTCTTTATTGATCGTAGTCCTCGCAAAAATGCTTTATTTTTTATTCTTTATAGGACTGCGACCATAATCGCAGTCCTCATTGTTAGGATATGTTTCTGAGTTTTTATAGGACAGTGACATGATGTCAATCCTCACAAAAATGTCTTATTTTTTTAGTCTTTATTAGAACTGCGACTATGAACATAGTCCTCATAAAAACACAATTTTCGGCTTATATTGAGACTGCAACAATGATCACAGTCCTTACAAAATGTCATAATTTTTAATTAATAAAAGAACTGTGATCATAGTTGCTGTCTTCTAATAAAAGGACTGCGACCATGTCGCAGTCCTCATATAGAACTGCGATCATGAGTAGCAGTCATCATATCAACCTCATCATCATCAGTAGACGCTCGTTCACCGGCATCGAATGATTCCCAATTTTTTTCAGATTTAAGTACCAGATTAACCCCAAACTCAAACAAAACTTATCGCGAGCACGAGCAAACGAGATCCGCAAAAGGTCGATCGCCAAAAAAATTGATAAGGGGGCTCGGCTCCCTGTGACTCCCTGGAGGGGCTCCCCATCCCCTTCCAACCTCCAGGTCATCCCGCGAATTACTTTGCACCAGGGTCAGGGTTAAGAGAAGAGCACATTGGGGAGATGGGGAAGATTAAAAGAGGAAATGAAAATATATAAAGAAGTGGTGGTTGGCAGGAATCAATTTATACTTACGTGGACGAGACTGTAGTGAATAAAATTATGAAGCTGCGTTTTTTTTATTATGAAGTAAAGTTGGTGGCTGTAGCGAAATTTTCCAAAAAAATTAATAGTGAAATTATTATCTTTTGCTGATTAATGTTATCAAATAATTATTTTTTAATATATATTTTATTATACATTGTAAACAAAATTTGATTTATCCATACCATGAGGTAGTAAGAAAATGTTTCTTTAATGCTTATATGAATTTTAAAGTATGAGATAATATATATAAAAGAGATAAGAAAAAAAAAATCAAGTGTAGTTATCATATGCTTATCTAAAAAAAAAAAAAGAGATATGAAAGAATATGTTAATATTTTCAATGATTTCAAAGAATTGATTAGATTTTTTTGAAACTTAATAAACATAAAAAAGTTTGATATTAATTTCCTTCATTTAGTTGTGGGTTTTCCTTTAAAAACTAGACTTTTGTTATTTGTAAGGAGAAATTTAGGTCTTTCTATTATTTTTTTTATTTTGTATATATAATTTGGACTCTTTAGATTTATCTCTTTATTATATACTGACTTGTACATTAATTATTGAGTAGGTGGTTTCAAATTAAAATGTATAAAAACATGTATTTGGATCGAGATAGAGAAATCAATGAGAGAGAGGATGTTGTTAGATAGAGATGAGAAAGAGGTCAAAAAAGAAAAAAAAATCAAAATTATTAAGATTGAGATTGTTGAGTTTAAAAAAATATTAAATTCTAAAACTATATTTATCAGTTAAAAAATAAAAATTATTAGAATAGTCATGTCTAAGTATATTATAGCTAAAGTTTTCAAAAGAAATAATTTATTTTTCTATTTAAGCTTAAAATTGAGAGATGAAATCTTTTTGTAATATTTCAACTGATGTTTTTCATAGTAGTATAGATGTACATATCGATATCGAGACATGATTAAATAATTACATATATTTATGTTTAGATTTTATAGAAAGAAATATTTAGATTGAATAAAGCAAACTAATCTATAAGAAATGTTAATGGATTTGAATCCCTAACTATTTATGTATAGATGTAATAAGATTTACTTTTAGGATTCATGCTCTGCTGGCACGACTATAATTTGATGTTCAGAAAATGTTTTTTTTCCTCCTTTTTTTTGTCTTGGCAAAAAGAGAAAAGAAATAAAGCAATTTCTTAACCTAAACATACATGAAATATGTATGAAAAAAGAGCATACAATTATGTACAATAAAAAGAAAAGACAAATAAAGAGAAGAAAGATACGATCGTGGCAAGAGATTCCAATAAAATTGTTGAGATGATCTCCTCCTTTTTCTCTTTCTCCTTATTTTCTTATACCCAATATATAATGTTGTCTTCAAAATATGTGGGGAATAATTCTGAAGGCTAAATTTCTTTTTTGATAAAAGATATGTTTACGCTTACTAAGTATTTTTAGACACACAAGTGTCACTATAATACAATAATAAAATTCTTTACGGAGACAGGTGATTTAAAATTTAATTTTTGTTTGCACCAGACTATAAAACTCGTTTTTCAAAGAAAAGAAAAGAAAATGGAAAAACATTTTGGTTATGTGTTCCTTTGCCTGTAGTATTCTAAATTCTCTATCTTGAGTCCTTTTGTGGAAGCAAATCCATCTTGAGTAGACACTAGTACAATATTGGAAATAGACAATGCATGTTTCACGGCGGTGAGATCTGTAACCGCCCTGCAATAAAAAGCTGTGGTAATTTGAACTTTTTTGAAAAGTTGACAAATTGGCCTGATACATTATATGGAAGTTCTAAAAATAACTACCCTAATATTCCGTGTCACGACTGTTCTATAAAGAACAGCCATAACACGTGGTAGAATGATTTAAGCACGTGGTAAACATAATAGGGCGGTTCTTTTAAGAACTGCCCTAATATGTTATGGCCCACTTATTAGGGCGGTTCTAAAAAGAACTGCTCTAACATCTCCAAAAATCCCGCCCACTTTATTACGAGCCCCCTTATTAGAACCACCCTAATAACCTCACTGATCCGCGTAATTTTTGTAAATAAATAAAAAATAACTTAAAATCCCCATCTCTTAGCCACGTCGTCGATCTGCGTCCTCTCTCCTTGTTCTTGAATATATGTGTGTGTTTTGTTTGGATCAATTAAGTATGATCTGCTTAGTCACAATCTCACCACATCTCTCTTTTCGCATCTCCATGTAGAACTTAATCATGATAGAGACATCTCCATCCAGAACTAGATCGAAACGGCATCATCTTCATCCATGTGATCGAGACAGCGACATCTCCATCCAGAACTTGATCCAGTTCTTCGATCTAAAACTCGACCGAGATGATATCTACTTACTCACAGCATCTTCGATCCAGTTCTCGATCTAGAAGGAGATAATGGAGAAGCCGCTGTCGAGATCTAGGTGAATCATGTGTGGATAATGACACTGCAGATTTTGGGTTTGATTGAATTCTTTTGTTTGATTATAATCTAAACGAATTTGATGTTAACCGGAGAAACGGATTAGATTAGAGTTTGATTGAATTTTATTCCATTTGATGATTGATTAAATTTGGGGTTAATGGATCAGATTAGAATTTGGTAGAACTTTTATTATTTGAAGAATTTTTGTATGACAATGATGATGATAAAGAAGAGTGTGAATCGTGATTTGTAATTTTGTACAATATTTATTTTGGCTAATGTTTATATTCCTCAGTGTGTCTGCTCTCTTTGTGAGGAGAAAATTCTTTTAGATTTTGGGTTTATATAATTGTGCTAGCTCTCTTTATGTAGACAATTAAAAAAAAAAATCATTAAGTTTCAATGGCGGTCCAAACATTCTTTTTTTAAAAAATAATTGAGTTTCAATGGCAGTTTAAAATCGCCGTGGAAAGTCCCCGACTTTTCACGGCCCCGGCATAGATGGTGGTTTTTGAACCACCGTCATTACTATTATACGGCTGTTTCAAACCGCCATAAAAGCCCAGCTCGTTGTAGTGGGAGTCTCTAAGCTAATTAATTTAGTCACTTTATACCTGTCCAGGTCTAACATTGAGCTAATTTTCAAAACAAATAAAAAAGAGGATCTAACATTGAGCTCCAACTTTAGAACGAGGTAGTGACCTTTCCATTTGTGTTGAAGTCATGAATCAGGTGTTGATATGAGCACTCATCACTAAAGTTAATAGCCCAGTGATGATGGCAATCTCATTTCTCTCCTTTTTCTTGGATCGAGTCTTGAAAGGGTTTATGCTTTTAGGTTTGTGCCTCCTGTAATGAAAGTAAAGGTTGACATGAAGTCGGATTTCCTCTTAAACTTTATTTGATGGAAAGCTTGAAAGCAATGTGAACCAAAACCATTAATTAGGATAGTGAGCCTGCGTTTGGTAAATAGAGTTAGGAGTTAGGATCTAATGCTTGGAAAAGAGAAATAGGTAGGAGTTAGGTGACAATCGAGTCAAACCTAAAAGAAAAATACAGACTTTTAGGAACAGTGATATGTCTTCAATTCTACCGTGTAGCTTAGGGCTAACGGGTCGTGATCCACATGGAGAGACAGCGATGAAAGCATTATGTAAGTTTCTTCTTTTAATTTGTCAAAACTAGTTAATTCCTATTCTCTCAGTTTTATAAAAAGTAAATAAAAATGTTATGTTAAGTTAAGAAGGAGATGGTGGAAAAAGAGATGATGGTTTGTTGTTGTTTTATTTATAAAAGAAAAAAAAGACTAAATAAAAAGGAGAATTGTTATTCTAAACTAATGAAATGAAAAAGAAAACAAAAGAGTACTTACCTCTGTTGTTGAATCGTATTGAAGAATTATCTTGAAATAAAGTAAAGCAGTAGAGAAAAATAAATAAAAGCATGGCTTCGACTTAATCAAGCACGATGAAAAAGTGAGAAACTTCCATTGATTGTCACTTCAATAATAGTCTCTTAAGAAAAGATTACAATAGTGTCAATCTAAATAATTCTTTTCTCTTTTAATCATGTAACTCTCTCTAACCTAAGGTAAAAAAGAAAAATTAAAAAATTACATTGAAGAAGAAAAGAAAAACCTAAATTAAAGCTCTCTCTCTGAGATGGTACCCCTCTGCCTTCGAGATTACAGGTATTTATAGGGAAGAAAAATAAGTGTTAGACGCATACGAAGATAGGAGGAGCTGGCGCTCCCCCAGATTCAACCAACAAGCCACGAAATGCGGCTTTTGTCGCGTTTTTGCGGTAAAATCCTGGCCATTGGGCTAGGATCAAGGAGTTCTGGTCCGTCCAGGTGTCCTTTATCCTTTATCTTTCTGAATTTTGAACCTCTGCTCCGTATTTGATGATATATTCTTTTATCCTCAGCAAAATCGATAGGGTCTTCACAAATTCTATTTTTCCTTTGAATTGTTATAGTATTATCTTATCTGGTAAATCCAATCTTCAGATAAGATAGCTTGTAGATTTTCTGAATTTGAGTCGATCCCCGTTTGAATTGAACTTTTGAATTTATTTGGATAGGATTCATGCTTATCTTTTCTCTGTCATATCCTGCATGAATAAGAAGTTAAGACAAGTTATTTGCAAGATTTATTACAGAATATAGTAGGAATGTAATAATATTTATATAATATATGTATCCAAACACACCCCACACTTATCTTCTGCTCATTCCGAGCAAAACAAAGAGAAAAGAAAAACTAAACTGACCTAAACTAACTCACTTTCATAGGAATCACGGTTGCACTTAGCACGTACAACAAGTCGTGAAACCTCTAGATTACTCTTAGAGGATGAGTTTTGTCTCGTGAGGATTTTCAGTGTATTACACCTACAAAATCCATAAGAAGAAAAATAAAGTGTTAGTTTTCTTTTGAAAACACATTTTGAAGGAAAGAAATATTTGAAGTATTAATGTAGAAATTCAAGTAGACTTATATAGGATTATCAACAATTAGTCATTCTTAAACTTAGTTTCTATTCAAAAACTTGTTTTTAATCAACGTAAGGATTAAAATTTATTTTTTCATCTAGTCTATTATTTTACCCTAAGTCATATGCACCTTGTGATCGTGAAAATTTGACTTGGGATTCTTCAACTCTAACTCTTATGCCTTATTATATATATAATTTTTTATATATGACGATAATATCCCTTAGCTTTATTAGGCTTTCTAATTCGTTCATGTAATGAGTCTTAGTCAATGACTCCCAAACTGGACGGTTTTAAGACACCGAGTGAGAAAACACCCCAAGGACTTAAAACTCGAGCAAATAAAGCCACAAAACTAAGAATTTTTATTTATATGAACCACTTTTAGGCGTGAATAATTATGCTTTATACGGTACAAGTATCCAGCTTAATTAGAAGATTTTTTTATATAATAATTTTTTATATATAAGGCATAAGAATCTTTGTTTTAGAACCCTAAGTGTGTAAGTGTATAAAGTAGGTATATTTAATCAAGAAAAAAATCAAGACTAAATTAATTTTCAATCTTTCTTCCTTACCTCAAAATCAACAAATAATTTTATTTGGCTAAGTATAAGAAATCCTAATTATGACCCTCTTATTCCTTAAAATTAACTTAATTTCTTACAAAAATAAGTCAAAGTATTATTTTCATTGTTCAAAAGTTTTTAAAGAAAGGATTTCTTTTAATTAGTAAAGTTAGTATGTCAGTAAACCCTCCCCCACACCTAACTCATGCATTATCCTTAATGTATGAATGAAATACAATAATACATGAAAAAGGAGAAATGGAAGGAAAATTGTCACCTCAAGGTGGTGGTTCCGGTGGTGATCTCATTGGGCCAAGCGTTTCTGCTCAATCTAAATATTATGAATTTTTATGAAATTCACTTTTCATAATCTCTTTCCTATTAACATTTTTATACTCCTCAATATGAAAAGGATCATGCATATCCTAGCATGAATTTTTTTTCAGTTATATGACCAATCTTGGGGTACCATCATGGAGCGATATTGATCGAAATCTTGGTCCAACAATGAAATGTGATTTTGTGGAATGGATGATTTGGGCTCAACAATGAAAGGAATAGGAACCGATACTGACTCGAGAATAAAATTCAAATCAAGTTTAGGTTCGAGAATCGGAGTTGGCTCATGAGTTTGATCCAAATCATAGAATTCAAGTTCACATTTATTTCCAATAATGGAGTGTGACTATCCAAAATAGGTGGTCATGTTCAAGTTCTATAGGGATAGGAATCAGTGTTGGCATCGAAATTGGGTCCAAATCGGGTAAGGATACCAGAGTCAGCATAGATTCAAAAAGTGGAACTGAATCACAATATTGAATATCAGTGTCACATTCATCTTCAAGTTCAATCTCATTGAAATGAAAACTTGCCAATTTATTAATGATTTGGTATTAGTCAAGTTTTTATGGTGAAATTTAATCTGGTTAAAATCCAAGATATTATGATTCTTCATCCACATGGCTAAGAGAATCAGGAATGGTTGAAAATGTGTTGGTAGAGTTTTCTCATTCCTATCATTAATTGTGTTGACTAAATGACTCACTTTTGCTTCTAGTCTATTGAGAGATTGGAGACAATCTGTTTGGGATTGAATATAATCATTTTGGGATTAAATTATGAATTTCACACTCTTTTCTATGTCAACAGGTTCTTCTTGTTGTGGTTGGACTTGAAAATTAGAGTAAGAATTTTGGATTTGGAAATTATTTGAGAGAATTGAGTTCAATTGAATTGCATTTAACGTGTGAACTCAAGGAAGCTTCTAGAATTTTTTCTAAAGAAGATTTTTCTTCTATAGGTTAGTCCTTGGTATGGAGTATATAAAGCTGTTTGTTGGTAAGGTTGTTGATAGTAAGACTCAGGAGAGTTGTATCTCCACTGACTTGGTGAAGAGTAGTGATGATTATCCTATTCTTGTTCATAATACTGGGATTGGGGCATATATTAATTCGGATAAGACCAATCTAGCATACTTGACTGTTTAAAGTTATATAATACTGGGTTGGTAATATCCGAATTGAAAGAGTTGAGGTGAAATATGAATTTGAGTTATAATCAAAATAATTGTAATTATAATCCATTTTTACAAGAACAAACAAAAACAAATAACAAACAAACAAGAAAATAAAGAAAAATCTAGCCTATATTAGGGTAGAGCTTAGACCTAGACGACTCCTAACTGTTGATTACCCATAGGAGGTATATTGCAGATCTGATTACAAATAATCGGCCATGTAGGGTCAAGATTGGTGGGAGGTATTCGTACTTAAGCAACGAGTCTAATTATACCAAAGCACCAGCCTTCGGGTTTCACCCCTCAATCCCCAACCTTCGACACCGATTTGGAAGAGTCAACTTCTAACAACTTCCCCTTAGGTCAATCCCTATTTGAGTCTGAGATGTCCCTAAGGCCAACGTCTACTCAATTTTAAGTTAGGATGGGTTAGTGAGTGAGGAGATGGTTTGTGGGCTAAGGGAGAGTAATGACTTCCCCACTTATCTTGTTTAAGGATATCTCTTTAATCTTTTTAGTGCAGTGTACAAGTATAAAACAAAAGATAACACTCAAGCAATATGAATCACTCAAAATATGTTTCCTAAGTTATATACAATGCACATATACCTTTGCTCTGGCACTCTTCAATAGTAATATAATGAAACAAAATAGACAATTGCCCTAAGATGCAAGAGTCTAAACATTTTTAGCATTTACAAAGCAACAATATTACTGTTGAGGTTAGAAACATGTACAAAGTGAGTTAAATAGATAAATTAATAGCTGCAGAGAGTTAATCTTTGAAAATCAAGCAACTTGAAGAAATTACAGTTAGTGGTTCACCACAATTGTGGGCTCTGATACTCTGTCTTCTTGGACAGAGGCACAGAGTAGCAATATGTCCACTGCAGCTTTTAGTTTTCTATAACTAGCCCCTGTACACCAAAATAGAGAAGAAAAAAATTAATTCGTTAAAGTAAATCAAAAAAGAAAGAAAACTTACCGTCCCTCCCCGGCAACGACGCAAAAAATTTATGACAATCGAGCCAAATATGCATAGAAAAATATAGACTTATAGGAACAGTGCTAAGTCATCAATTCTACCGTGTAGCCTAGGGCTAACGGGTCGTGATCCACAGGGAGGGACAACGATGGAAGCGTTATGTAAGATTTCCTTTTAATTTATCAAAACTAGTTAATACCTATTCTCTCAGTTTTATAAAAAGAAAATAAAATGTTATGTTGAGTTAAGAAGGAGATGGTAGAAAAAGAGATGGTGGTTTGTTGTTGTTTTATTTATAAAAGAAAAAAGACTAAATAAAAAGGAGAATTGTGATTCTAAACTAATGAAATAAAAAAGAAAACAAAAGAGTACTTACCTCTGTTGTTGAATCGTATTGAAGAATTACCTTGAAATAAAGAAAAGCAGTAGAGAAGAATAAAGTAAAGCAGGGCTTCGGCTTGATCGAGCACGATGAAAAAAGTGAGAAACTTCCATTGATTGTCACTTCAATAATAGTCTCTTAAGAAAGGATTACAATAATGTCACTCCACAATAATTCTTCCTATCTTTTAATCATGTAACTCTCTCTAACCTAAGATATAAAAAAGAATAAAAAATTATATTGAAGAAGAAAAGAAAACCTAAATTAAAGCTCTGTCTCTTTGAGATGGTGCCCCTCTGCTTTCGAGGTTACAGGTATTTATAGGGAAGAAAAAAGAGTGTTGGACGCGTACGAAAATAGGGGGAGCTGGCGCTCCCCCAGACTCAACCAACAAATCACGGAAACATGGCATTTGCCAAGTTTTTATGGCAAAATCCTGGCCATTGGGCCAGGATCAGGGGGTGCTAGTCCGTCCAGGCGTCCTTTATCCTTTTATCTTTCCGGATTTTGAATTTCTGCTCTGTATTTAACGATATTTTCTTTTATCCTCAGCGAAACCGATAGGGTCTTCACAAATTCTATTTTTCTTTGAATTTTTATAGTATTATCTTATCTGGTAAATCTAATCTTCAGATAAGATAGCCTCTAGATCCTCTGAAATTGAGTCGATCCCCGTTTGGTTTGAACTTTTGAATTTATTTGGATATATTCATACTTATCTTCTCTCTATCATATCCTGCATGAATAAGAAGTTAAGACAAGTTATTTGCGAGATATATTACAGAATATATGTAGAAATATAATAATATTTATGCAATTATGTGTCCAACATTAGAAATTATTTTTTTTTTTTATTGTTTGGTTGAAATTAGATTTACCTAGAACTCGGGGTTGTCATAGACAGAAAGAGAGAAATAGGCTAATTTTTTTAATTTTAGTGGAATTATCAATCTTAACTTTGGAGAATTGGGTGGATTTGTGATGGTTTTGCGCTAATTCTATTTTATCACGACTTGCAAACTCTTACCAAAAGTTGATAGTTTGGTAAGAAGTAACAGGAATTAGCTCAATTTTGAGCTTATTCCACTTGCCAAACTGCCCTTGGAAGCAAATAGAATTCCGCACTTCCGAATATTGCCTAATGTGGAGTAAGGTTTCCTTGTCAATTAATTAAATCAAAGATATAACGGCGAACGCCTGAAGTTTTCATATCATGCTAAAATCTATTTTGGCCAATTGAAGTTGTTAGAATAGAATAGAGAGTTCATATAATTATTGATGTTGGCAATGCCCCAAGTGTGTGTGTGTGTGTGTGTGTGTGTGTGTGTGTGTGTGTGTGTGTGTGTTGTGTATATCACAATTACAAGATAAGAAAACTTCTAATCCTAATACAATTACTTCTTATAATATGAGTAGGGCTCCCAAACATATAAAAATGTGACTCCTAATAGCACATAGAAGCATGACTCCTAATATGGGAACTACAATATGACTTCTAAATAGTACTTATGATAATCAAAGACTTTAATACCCCCTCTCAAGCTGAAATATAGATGTCAATCATGCCCAACCTGTTACAAATACTCGTAAAACAAGTCCCAATAAAGTTTTCATACTGCTGATTCGAGCCACACTACTGATTTGATGTCACATTGTTGATTCCTAGAGCATTGATCAAGACAATACTGATTTCATACTACTAAAGTATTAATGGCGATGTTGAAGTTATCATTCAAAATGTGAAGATCGCATGATACTTAGATATAGTTAGGATTCTAGAGTCTCAAACATAGTAGAAGTGGAGGTTTTAAGATCCTCAAACTAGAAGAGATTTTAAGAGATTCTCAAATTCAACCAGTAGAAACGGAGGTTTAGATAAATTCTCAAACTTAATAATAGTAGAAGATGAGCTTTTGACAAATCCTCAAACTTAGTACTCAGACTCTAGAAGATGCGATTTTGAAAGATTTCTCAAACTTAGTAGAGTGGAACACATGCACATACCTTGCTATAAGAAAATAATTTTTTCCCTTTCGGCGCAGATTATGGCATAATACAAGTAATAGATAGTTACAGTTGACTCAACAGAGACTATAGAAACAGTAGAAGTTTCAATAGTAAATGATCGAGACCGTAAACATTACAGTTATTGCTGTGGAGATGGTTGAGATGATCAGAGGCGATGTTGAGGCAATAGAAAGTAGTAGAGATTACGGCGAGTGCTGCAGAGGTGATCGAGAATCAAAAACTCAGTTGACAAGAGCACCAGAGGACTTTAGATGAAATTGATGTTGGATAGAGTTTGTGATGATCTTCGGGTTAGAGATCAGTTAGCAAGGAGATGATAGAGAGAGACGCTTCTATTTAAGGTTCTTTTAGATGAATAATACCTCGCACTGTTCGTAGCACTGTTCAGATGAACAATTCATGTAGTATTGTTCACATGAACAATATTTTTTTTTAAGGCAAAGGCAAGAAAAGTTAGGGTTAAAGTTTTTAAAGAAGAAGATGATATGGTTAGGATTTTTACACTGATACCATGTCAGAATTTTAGAAATAAAATTTCACATTATTATTGATATGGGCAATGCCTTAAATATATAGACACTACAATTACATAATAAGAAAATCTCTAATGCTAATACAATTACTTCTCATAATATGAATAAGACTTCTAATAATATATATAAACATGATTCGTAGTAGCATAAAGAAACATGATTCTTAATATGATAACTACAATATGACTCCTAATTGATAACTATAATAATCAAAAATTTTAACAAAAGTATCAAAAGCTATTGTAAATCGTATTTCCAATGAACTAAGACCCTTCTGCATTGCACTTCTCCGTTATCGTTCACTAATGGGTCAAGTTGCATGATGACGTGAATGAGATCTGAGCCAAGTGATAAAAGAGTAGAATCAGATTAAGTGAGGTTCTAGATTCAATGTTACTCTATAACTTTTTTCCATGCGAGAAACAGACCCCAAAAAAAAAAATGGGCACCATAATGGTGAAAACTGATATAATCAATAGATATAGCTAAAATTGATGCGCATGATCCACTCCAACAGTAATTATAATTCTTATGTATTAACAGACCCAAAATGTAATATTTTTCTGCTTTGTTCGGTTATGCGTGTGATTTTCTGCTCTTGTGTTATATGCATTAGTTAAAAAAATAATAATTCAGCCATCCACAATCACCATTACCCATAATTTCTAATTGCTTTTTGCAAAAGCTGCTTAAATTTTTTTTTTTTTTTGTAAAAAGATTTTATGCAGATAAATGAGCTTGATGGCTTTTGTCAAGAAGTAGAAAGCGCGTCGAAATTTGAAATGGTTACATTCCATAAATTAGAAATTAAATCTTTAAATGGTTTTATATGCAAAATGATATGTAACTTACTTTCTCTAATTTCATAAATTCCGTATATACTTTCTATCATTTTTTAAGTAAACTTTATTCGCACCTAAAAAAGAAGAAATGACGAAATGAGCAGTTGCAAAGCCTCTCAGTTATACTAGCAATTTGAGATTTTTATGTAAAATAATATTTTTGTTCTTCAATTTATAGATACATTTAGAGTTCTTCAGAATTTTAAAGTTGCTTAATAAAACTTTGTTTTCTATTCTACATTCTCTACTGCCTAACAAAATCGGGGCCCACTTCATTAGGGGGAGAGGAGAGAGAGAATGTGCGTGTTCTAGATTTAATTTTTATCTAGAACTTTCCTTTTTCTTTTTTTTTTTTTTATTTTGAAAATTTGCCGGTTTTGTATATTTTAGATTTGGCATATATAGTAGTAGATAGATTTAGTGTATTTTAGATGTCTCAAAAAAGAAGTCTCATAATGGATATTGGGCTCTATTTATTGGGCCACAAGCCCAAAAGTTTCTTCAAATTTAGACGCCACGTTTGCTAGTTAGTGGTTGGGTCTCTACCTGAAATCTAAAGAGGCAAAATCTATTTGAGTCCATGTACAAGTTTCAAGCTCATATGAAATTCTTGCTTGACAGCTTTGATATCCAAATGAGGCCTACAAGGCAGGTCAGTTGTATAGTTAGAAGAAAGATGATGATTATTGTGTGTATCAGTATCAAAACTGACCGAAAAAAAGATTTTCTCTCATGAACACTTATACAAATTTATCCGTCTGTTTGTTTGTCTTCATCCCGCGCGCGAGAGGGAGAGCAGTGTTTGCTCCTTCACCTCGCTCATTCGTCGGCCACGTGCCGGCCCCCCATCCCCCCCCCCACCCCCCCCCCCCCTCCCCCCCCCCCCCCACCCCCCCCCCCCCCCCCCCCCCCCCCCCTCTCCTTCTCACCTTCGCCGATGGTCGCCGTTGGTTGTTTCTCACCGCCAACAGTGGCATGGTATACTGGCTTAAATTTTCTACTCAAATTGAATTTTTGGAAAGATATTTTTTTTAATTATGTTATTGTTTCTTTCAAAGCTAGAGAATGAGATTAAGTTTTCGAGCGAAATTTAGTAAGACAGACAAAGAATTAGAGAGAGACGAAGCCAAAGAGAAAAAAAGTTAGCGAGAAAGCGGATTAAAGAGAAAAATAATATATTGAGAAAAAAAGGGAGCAAAAAGATGAAAAGATAAAAAGAAAAGATATAAATTTGAGGAAATATAGATAAAGAGAAAAAAAATCAGTGGAGGAAAAGGTGTGAGAGAGAGAGAGAGAGAGAGTAAAGAAAGAAAAAAGAGGAAAATAATTAAGAAAAAAAATGGACAATAACAAAATCAACGAGAGAGAGGTTAATTTTTTTTAGATATGCTTGAAGAGTATTTCGGTCGAAAATAGATGTCAAGGGTTAAACATTGAGGCTTGTTTAGCTGATGTAAGTGATCTTAAATCGTAAGTGGTACTCTTTTACAGCTTTAAGTGAGTTTTACGCAAGTAAGTTTTTACAGCGTGTAATTGGTAATGTGAAATTGTAAGTGAGAAATTATATTGTATTTTACGATGTTTGGTTGGTAATATGTAAATCGTAAGAGAAAAATTGACCACAAAACTAACTGTTTGGTGATTTAAACATATTAAATAGTAAAAAAGTAAAATAATAAAATAGTAAATATTGAAAATATATAAATATTAAACATAGTAAATCTAAAAATATTAAATATTAAAAATACTAAAATATTAATATTAAAAATAATAAAAATATTAGATTACTAAAATATTAATGGTAATCTAATATTAATTATTAAAAATATTTAATATTGCAATCTAATATTAAATATTATTAAAAATGTTAGATTCCAAAATTAGAAATTTAATTTAATAATAAAAAATTATTAATTTATATTAAATATTACTCATCTAGAAATAATAATAAAAATTATTTAGAATAATTGATAAAAAACTTTAATTTAAAAATTAAATTTAATTTAATAATTAAAAATCACATAATTTAAAAAGAATAATCTAAATAAAAAATATTAATTTAATTACAATTAATTGTCTACAATACAGATTTGCATCACCACAAAATTAACTGTTGTTGCTGCAAGTGGGCTGTAAGTGAGATTTACATGATCACAAAGTTAATTTAGACTACAAGTGGGCTGCAAGTGCATTTTATGAGTTACAATCCCAAACAAACACCCAAGTGATTTGCTACAATTGCTTTTTATCACCTACGAGCCAATTACAGAAAAACAAACATGCCTGAGTTTAAAACCTTAGAGGGAGAAAGTAGGGGTGTCAATTGGGCCGTGTCAGGCCAAACCAGGCCCGGGCACGACAGACTAGGAGTTGGGCTGTGCCGAGCCCGGCCTGGGTTCCAATTGTGGAACCCAAGCATGGCCCAAGGCCCGGGTGTCTCGGCCCACAGATTAAATTTTTTTTAAAAAAACTTAAAATTTCTTTAAAAATTCAAATTTTTTTTGAAAATTTAAAAAAATCTAAATTTTTTTAAAAATTACTTATTCAAGTTGCGATAAATTAGCAAAGAAAATTACAAGACGTGAAATGAAAATATTTTTTTTATTAATGATCCAATAAAATGGATAATGGATACAAATACAATTGAAGTATAAATGAATTTTTTTTCAAATTTATCATTAATACATAAAAAAAGTACAAGTCTTCAATCTTCATACATTTTATCAATCATAAATAAAAAAATACAAGTTTTCATTCATCTTCTGGGGAGACTTCTAGAGGATCTTCGATGCGATCATCAATTTTTTTTGACTTCTTTTTTCGCATCCAGCCAATCCTTCTCGCAGATGGTCATCTGGATTTCATCCCATGCCAGACGGTTCCTCGTATCAGTAGCACTCTATCACCTGTACTAAAAGCAGACTCCAAAGCTACTATAGATGAGGAGTTAATAAATCACGTGTCATGATGGAAAACACATGATAAGTTGAAACCCATGATTTTCACCATGCCAAAATATCAAAAATTTCAAATCCTGAGTCGATCCTAGGAGTCACAACATGTGCCATATAATAATGAAGTTTATTTAAAGAATCAGAAGTTTTAAATTTTTTAGAAGTTGATAAAAGACCAGAAAACAATGAACTTCTACTACTAGTAGCTGAAGAAATTTGATATGAAGAAGATTGTTTATTTCCGTAAGTAGTTTCATAAAAATCATATAACTTATTTATAGAAGAATCAATATCTGCCTACATTAGGGCAGAACTATCCTCATAGTTCATCCTTTTATAAAAATTTTCAAGTAAAAATTTGCATCTATTAAATTTAATCTTAGGATCTATAATAGCAGAAAAATAAAAGATAAAAAATATTCTTTAAAATATTTATTAATTTTTTTCTCCATGGGAGCAATAATATCTCGAATAGAATCAATATTTCTACATTTAGAAAATATTTCACTTATCTCAGTTAACTCATAAAATACTATACTTGTTGTTGGATAATAAATACCGGAAAATAATTTTATTTTTCTTTCAATTTTTTTTAAAAAATTCACAAATCCATTCACAAATTTGTCATTTCTCATCGGAAATAAAACAGTTAGGTAATTCTACAGAAATAAATCTATTTATTACCACCTTATAAGGAATCGCTTTACTCAACATATTATATGTTGAGTTTTAATGAGTTCTTACATATTGAGGTAATTTTTAGCAGGTAACTCTAAGTCCGAACAAATTTGTCAGAAGGTTTGCCTTCTTGGGCCACTACTTTTAATAAATATAATAGTAACTCTAAATTTTTGAATATAATCATTAATTATTTTCAAACCATATTGTACGCACAAGTTAATAATATGATAAACACATCGGATATGAAATTTTTTTTCATTCAAAACAAGTTTTAAATAAAATTTTAAAATCTCAATTGCTGCAGTATTTTAGCTAGCATTATCAAATGAAACAGTAAAAATTTTAGAATCAATTTTATATTCTCTAGCAACACGCACTATAATCTTACTAAGATTTAAAGCATTATAAGGATCAAGAAACTTTTTAAAATCGATAATTCTTTTATTTAAAACCCAATCAGAATCAATAAAATGCGTAGTAATAACAATATAATGGTAACCGTTAAGGGCTTCCTAACAATCAGAAATGAGCGTAATTTTATGGGGTAAAGATCATAAAATTGCAACTAACATTTGTTTTTGTTCTTCAAATACTTTAAACATTTCTGATCTTATAGTGTTCTTACTGACCAGCTCATAATTAAGATTTTGAGTGGTTCTAATATAATATATGTAAATGCATCGTCTTCAACCATACTAAAAGCATGTTCACACATAATAAGACATTTCGCTAAATTTGTTTTACATGTTGCACAGTGATAACTAAAAGTGCCAAAAGTACCACCAAAGTGCTAAATTGGGTTTGCCATGGTTGATGTTCAAGGTGTTTGCTCTTAATTTGTCTGGCAAGTGGGCCAATTCCCGCATTTTTGAGAAAAGAATATGAAATATCTGAACACAACTTGCATTGAGCCCTCCCAGCTCCATTAACAGTTATTTTATCAAAATATTTTCAAACTCCAGATTTAAAAGTTGTAGAGGTAGTTGATACCTCGGGGGAACTAATAGGTATATGAGGAACAATGCTAGGTATATCAGAAAAAGTATTGAAATCTGTGCATGTTGTAAGTTGTGTGAATGAAATTTGTGGAGTGTCGTCTAGGGGCAAATTTAGGGCCTCCCACTTATCATTACTAATATCAAAATTATCATGAAATCTAAAATCAGAAGCTTGACTAGATCCAACTTGACTAGAATTGACATCTTTTTTTTTTCCTTCTAATTTTAAATTTATAAGAATATAAATACCGGATTGAGAACTTGTAGAGCTTGAGGACTGGACGCTTGAGAGCTTGTAGAGCTTGAGGACTTGACGCTTGAGAGCTTGTAGAGCTTGAGGACTTGACGCTTGAGAGCTTGTAGAGCTTGTAGAGAGAGAGCTTGAAGAACTTGTAAAGAGAGAGATTGTAGAGCTTGAGGACTTGAGTCTTGAGAGCTTGTAGAGAGAGAGAGTTTGTAGAGCTTGAGGAATATGCAGATGAGTAGTGTTTGTTGTAATGAAATGAAGTGGGAAAGGTGATGTGTTTATAGAGGAGAAGTGGAGTATTTTTTTGGAATTTTTTTTGGTAAAAAATCAAAAAAACAAAGCATATACCCGATAGGGGGTATTTGCAAAAAAAAAATTGCAAATACCCCCAATGGCTATAATAGCCGTTGGGATTGAGGCGGGGGGTATTTGGAAAAAAAATTGCAAATACCCCCACTGGCCCGGCCCGGTCAGCCCAACGACTATTATAGCCATTGGGTTTGTTTTTTTGGGACGGGCTGGGCCAGCGCCTGGGGCCTGGCACGACCTACCGGGCTGTGGGCCGCCTCTGGCGAACCCGGGGCCGACCGGACTTTTCCCTGGACCTGGGTCGGGTCTGGCCCGGGTGCTTCCTGGGCCGGGCCATGTTCGGGCTACCCTAGGTCGTGCTCATGCGGGTGTCAAATGGGCCGGGCTGTCAAATGGGCCGGCCCATTTGACACCCCTAGGGGAAAGTTTGTTTTGTATTTGAAAATTACATGTTTTTGAAGAAGATATTTTATCAAAGCTTGCACTTTTACAAACAATAACCCTTTTTATCCTCTGTTTTTCTTTCCCCCTCCCAAAGAGAGAGAATCCAGTGAGAGAGGGAGAAAGAAATGGCTTCCTCCCTCCTCCTCTTCTCTCCCCTCCCCTTCTCCTCCTCGCTCAAATCCCACCACCCACAGCACCACCGACGCCGCCACCTCCTCCTCCCGAAGCTCCACGCCTCCAAGAACAGCAGCAACAACAATAACAACAACTCCTCCGGCGCCGACCCACCGGACCGCCTCATCTCCGCCGCCTGCTACCTCTACCCTTTCCTCGACGGCGTCCGGTACGGCCGCTACGTGCTGACTCAGTTCCCCCTCTTCCAGCTCCCCCTGCAGCCCCTCATCCCCATCATCAAGCTCTTCAACTCCTTCCCCCTCAACTCCTTCCTCCTCTTCCTCACTCTCTACTTCGCCGTCGTCCGCAACCCCTCGGCCTTCAGTCGCTACGTCCGATTCAACACGATGCAGGCCATCGTCCTCGACGTCCTCCTCATCTTCCCCGATTTGATCGAGAGGAGCTTCAACCCTAGAGACGGGATTGGTCTCGATGTCGTCATGAGCCTTGACAGCACCGTCTTCTTGTTCTTGCTCGTCAGCTTGCTCTACGGATCCACTTCTTGCCTCCTCGGGCAGGTGCCCAGGTTGCCCATTGTGGCTGATGCTGCCGATCGACAAGTTATGTAAGTAACTTATTAAAAGTTTCGATTTTTTTCCCCTTGAAGTACAATAGTTTCGATTTTTGGTGGAATTGGGAGATGGGTCTCGGGTAAATCTTCTCTAATTGTGTATTCTGATACGAGAATTCAGCTTAAACATTGTATTTTATATGTGATTGATCGAGGAAGACAGTTCCCTTTATATTTAGTGACTGCATTTTGTAGTGTATTTGAGGAGGCTATATAATCGGCTAAATAGCCTGCGAAATTGGTTTACTCAAAAAAAAAAAAAAAAAAAAGTGCGCGAAATTGGAGTTGGGGAATTGGGTCTTAATATATACACAAGAATTAATTTGTTGCAAGGAGTTGAGGAATGCATAAACATCTCATTTACACTACATGAAGTATGATGATTTGGGGGATGCCTTTTTTTCCCCCTTAGCTTTGTCGTTTTATTCGTTATAGTAATAACTATCAAGGTTCTAAATATCAGATATTGAGATTGTATCGGATGGGAATTTTTAATATCGGATATCGGGGGAGATATCAGGGATACGCTCACATATCGGACGTTCATATAATGAAATATTGATAACTAAAAGTTGATTTAGTGTTATAGATATCATGTATTAAATAAAAATGATGTAATATGCATGCAAAGATGGTAAAAAAATAATATACATTTGCACGCAGTTATGGATCGTGCGATAAATAAGTTATTTTATGGAATTGAAAAATTAAACATTAGAAGTTGTATAATCTACTTATCTGAAAATCGAGCCCTATCGGTGCAAACATCACTTATATAATCGGGTGACATGTCAGGTTTGGGTTCAATGCTAATGGGTTCAAAAATTCATATCGGCCGATTTTGTGCCGACTCATATCGGATGATTTATCGACTATTTCAAATATCGGTCTTGCTACGAACGATATGGGCAATTAATTTTCTATATCGTATCGGTCGCAGGCAAAAAATGACATATCAGCTGATATCTCGACCGACTCGGCCGATATTTAACCGATATTTAAAACAATGATAACTATTGTATTTTGTCGCACTGTAACTTTGGCAAGGTATTAGTAGTCATTCTTTAGTTTCTTGGTTACTTCAATTTTTGATTGCTTGGGTGGATATAGGAATTGTGTCTAATTGGCTGTTTGGAGGAATGAACTAGGTACTCCCATTATTCTCCTTTTTCCATCTCTGCATTCTGACAATATGCATGTTCTAAGTCTTCTGCTTAACATATGGATAAGGAAAGGACAATGCTAAACTATTCAAAATATCCAAATAAATATGTCGAAATACATGTGGATTTTGTCTATTTAGTACCAGATAATGCAACAAGTTATGTTCAATAAGTAATGAAATTTTGTTATATAATTTTGTTTTTGATTATTAATTATGTTTGATATAAAACGGGTTCAGTTGGATTAGGTTTAATTTTTAGAGGAAACCCCTTCAATTTCTAAGTCACTATGGAGATCCCTGTTTTAAATATCGGCCCAGTCGGCCGAGATATCGGCCGATTTTTTTGTCTGCTGCCGATACGATATGAGAAAGCCGTTTGCCATATTGTTTGCAGCAAAAAACGGTCGATATTTGAAATATCGACCGATAAATTGCTCGATTTCGGGCGATAAATCTCCGAAATATCGCACGATTGAAATAACTTATTTATTGCACGACTGCGTGCAAATATACATTGTTTTATACTGTCTTTGCATGCATATTACATCATCTTTAATAGGTAGATGATATCTATGACACTAAACCGACTTTTAGTTATCAATATTTCATTATATATAGTGTCTAATATGAACGCCCGATATGCTCGCGTATTCCCGAATCTCCCTCGATATCCGATATGAAAAAACCCCAGCTGATACGATTCCGATATCCGATATTTAAAACCTTGATGGAGATTAGGATGATTTAGGTCAGTAGGTCACTATGGAGACTAGGATGATAAGTAATGTAAGAAGAGGTTATCTTAATAAGGGAGTGCAAAATGTCCTTACCTTTTAGAGTCTTATGTCTCGTGTATCTCAAGTCTCTTGGCTGAGAATCTCATTTTTTTTAAATATCGGCCGAGATATCTGTATATTGGCCGAAATATTGGTATTTTATCCAAAACGATACGGTAAGTGTAAAATTTACCGGATATCATTTTGGACCGATATTGGCCGATATATAGCCACGTGGCCGATATATCGGTTGATATCCGAGATGAAATATCCGATATCTCGGCTCTTATAGTTACTTATTTGGATAATAATTATTATTTTTTACTTGAGAGATTATTTTATTTTATTCTATGTTCATTATGGTATTTCAATGATGTTTTTATATGATATTTGGATAATAACTTATTTCTTTTAATAATGTCTTATATGTATTTACTATTGATATATCAACCGGTATTTAGTACCATATCGCGATATATCACCCGGTATCTGGTACATAATTTTGCCGACGGGTATATCGCCGATATCTGATATTTAAAACACCGGCTGAGGTTGTTGTAGGTACACACACACACGCTGACTTTTACATCTGTTAGTTTGTCTACATATAGCTGCGGACAATCCAAATGCTGCAACCTTATTCACCTCCAGAGCATTATGAGAGATTCTCCTCCTCCCTTATTGGGCGAAATCAAGAGTTTTTTGTGTTTGGTTATTGCACTAGATCTCAGCTAAACCTTCATTAGGGTGAGGCTGATAGGCTTGAATATCATGAATCTGTGTCTTGGTTTAATCCTCAACTCGAGGAGTCTTAGACTCACAACCACTGCATTTGTTGGCCGTCAATATCTTGACTGTGCGTGCGAGCTTCACAGACATACAATGGTCTCAAGCACCCTACCTTGGTTTCACTGTTTCGGCACTTTTCTTCTATTGTTCAATCTCTGTAGTAGCCATTCTTGCAGCTTCATGTTCATTTATCACCCTACCCTGAATCACTATGATTCTCATGTTATTCTGGATGATATTATTCTCACCTCTTTCACTAAATCTTTGCGGCTGAACTTCCTTTCTGCTGACTGTTTTCAATATGACAAATCTGCAGTCTCCTCAATTCTTTTTGATATTCAGAATTTCAGATGATTCAAAATACTACTAGTGTATATCTTTCTCAAGCAAAATATGCTCATAATTTGCTTGTGTGTTCTGCATTTTAAGTTAGTATCACTTGTATATGATGCCAAGCTATCTTTTATGGTCTCTTGATCATAGCATTTCAAGAGATACAAAGCCTGACATAGGCTATGCAATAAGTTCTTGATACGATTTTTTCAGTTGCCATGTTGCATCTCATCGAAAAGATACAAAGTATATTCTTCACTATATTCCTGGCACTCTTACTTCTACACTGTACTTCTAGCCTGTTTGCTCATCCTTTGTGATTGCTTATTCTCATGCTAATTCAACTCATTGCTACACCACTGTTTTGCTGTTTGTTCTATTTAGACGCTTATTTCTTCAACTGCCAGTAATCAACATATTGTTTCTTGTTCTAATACTATCGCACTCCATGCAGCCTGTGAAATAGTTATGAACAAAAGATCATATGATTTGGATCCCAATTAGCCACCATTTAAGTGTTCCCATCACAATACTCTCGAAATACACTTGGCTTGTGCTTCTTTGCTTGCTTCCAACAAGAAGTATCAACTCTTTATTTACAGACTTTCTAAGAATATTCTAGACTTGGAATTCTCTAAGGCACAACATGAATTAAAATTTTCTAGGATTAAGTATGATTATAGATATTGTCTATAGATTTCTATGAAGTTCTCTAACATTATCTAGATAAGCCACATGTTTTATGTAGCCAATACAAGAACATTCTACAGAATTGCTGGGTACTCTAGGAATCCTGACAAGTTTCAAGTTGTTACTTGTTACTAATCTAAACAACTGGGGTTGTACTGTATATATACTCTTGACTTGTTTCATTATGATTCGTATTAATGAAACAAAGTGGATTTTCTTACCTTCTAGCTTAAAAAGAAGAGGACTATGTAGTACAATGAGTATTCAATAAGAAAAACATCAATTGTAGTATTTAGTATTGCATTGAGGTTGGGCATAGTGGTAAAGTGAGCAATTGGGTTATTAGAGGTCCTAAGTTCAAGATTAGCCTATGTTTTTCTTTTTTTTAAAAAAAAATTAAATAATTAGAGTAAAATAAGGTGAAGGAATTAGCTAGTATTTGACATTCACAATTTGGTATCAATATGAATGCTTCAAATACATATTATTCTAAATTAATCTATATTTTTTAATGAACTGACAGTAGCATAACTCCATAATTTTGTTTTTCTCATCTCCTATTAAGAAAGATGATTAAACAAAGGACTCAAACATATTCAAAACAACTCCGTCATAAAAAAAAAAAATATATGTGTGTACAGGAAAGCAACCAAACAAAGCAACTTTTAATTCTTTTTTTTACTTTTATACAATGAAGACAAATTGTAATTGCATTAAATATTTTGGACTAAAAGTTACAACTCTAACTAAGCATTAACATCCAAATTTGTGATTAAAGTCACATATCATTGAAATAAGTCCTATATTGCCCGATAATGAAACTGATGTTTTCTCTCAGTTTTGATTGGTTTTGATCATAACTCACTAGTACTGGTGGCAACAAAACTAGGTGGCAAACAATATAGAATGTAAACTATGTTGAACAGAAAATTTCCTCTCCACTCAAAGTTTTCAAAATCCCAGATAAATTGACAATTTATTAGGAGTTGTCCTTGGTCAGAGATATTGTAGAATTTATTATTATTATTCTTTAAAGAAAAAAACCTTATTGATTTAGATGAGAACTTGATTTGATTACAAGATGCAATGCCTAACATTACAAGATACAAATCGTCATACAATGATAACATGAGGCAAGCTTTCATATGGTAGCATTTATATCATTTCAATTTCTTTCAATATCTCACATATTTGCACAAGTGGAAAAAACAAGCTTCTCCCTGTAACACCATCTTATAATCAACTAGAAGATTTATAGTGAAAATAAATGTACCAAAATTCTAGCAAAAAAATAAATGTAACTTAGAAAATAAATTGTACGGTTCTTAATGTTGGAATTGAAGAATATAAAGGTGAATCTTCGAGTTGAATTATGGCAAGATCCGTTGATGGAATCAACCGGATGATGGTTGGAGTGTGTTCTCCTTCCATTTGTGATGAACGTGGTATATTCACATGTTCAATTCCGACTTCGAATGAATGAGATATTCAAGTCCAAAGATTGCCTAATTCAAAGCCAAAACGGGACTAAAGGTAGCTTAAAGCATTTAGTCCCACATTGGCCGTGGGATGGAAGTTTGTGGTGTATATATAGAGAAAATTGAGAACAAAGGGCGTGCCCTTTGGGTACTTGGAGTTTTCGCGCGCGAAAAGGAGGGAACTATGCACGTATGTGCGCGCGCGCGCGCCCGCCGCGGCGGCGGCGGCGGCCGGGGCCGGGCTCGGGCTCGGGTCTGGGTCCGGGTTAGGTTGCGAACCTGTTGGACTGCCCGCTCCGCTGTCAGGATCTGAACCGATCCGCCAACGGTTCTGACTTCGGTTCTGAACTGGGCTCCAGCGAAGTGGGAATCCACGACTTCCAGAGCGACTTCCAACGAAGTGGGAATCCGCGACTTCCAAGTGAAGTGGGAATCCAAAGCGACTTCCTAAAGGAGATTCTGTCAAAATTCTTCAACCTCCCTACGTCCTCAACAGTGGGTGTTCCTCCAAAAGAGTAAGACAAATATTCATTTGAAATTTGTCGTTATACCGCTGTTTTACTAATCCTGTGTAGGTACTGGTTGACTACGGTTCGACCGTACGGTGATTTGGTAGTGCTATCCAAATACCGTGAAGAAGTGTTGTATCTTGGGAGACCAGCGTCCATTATCCCGTTAGCACCGGTGCGGGGGACGTAATTGTCTTAAGGAGATTCGCTGTAAGCGTACCTCACTTCAAATACTGTATAAGGGGACTAAGTCCTTTATACAGGGGATATACTTTACAGTATATCGAGATTGACTTAGATTTAGTCTAAGTGTTACTGTATAAGTGGATTAAGTCCTTTATACAGGGGATATACTTTACAGTATATCGAGACTGACTTAGATTCAGTCTAATTGGTGCTTAAACCAAGGAAGGAAATTGAAAGGTGGTTCTTGAATTAAGGAACGTTCTATTGAACGGAAAACCTCCCACCTGATATTTGCCGACCTGGCCAATTAGATTGTTGATATCTCAGTGATCTTGATAAGTTGTCAGATTGATTCTTGTTAAGCAGAATACCCAACATTCTTAAGACAATAATCGTTTCTTACTTCTGTTCTGCTTGAACTTGCGAAAGATGTCTGAGACAAATCAAGATAGCTCAAGCAAGGCACCAAACATGCCGCTACAAGCTTTGATGCCAACTCCGCTTCCTAACCCGAAGCCGGAGAAGCCAAGAAAGTTTGATGGCACAGAATTCAAGAGGTGGCAACAGAAGATGTACTTCTACTTGACCACTCTTCATCTGGCCAGATTTCTGGAAGAAGATCCACCAGAGCCTGCAACTGATGCATGGACTCAATATGACTTCCTTTGCCGAAATTATGTTCTTAATGGACTGGATGACTCTCTTTATAATGTCTACAGTCCAATCACTACGGCAAAGAAGTTATGGGCCAGTCTTGATAAGAAGTACAAGACTGAGGATGCTGGTACCAAGAAGTTCGTCGTTGGACGATTTCTGGAATACAAAATGGTGGACAGCAAGACTGTAATCAGTCAGGTGCAAGAGTTCCAACTTATCTTGCACGAGATAGAAGCCGAAGGTATGATCCTACCTGAAACTTTTCAGGTTGCTACTATCGTGGAGAAACTCCCACCTGCGTGGAGAGATTTCAAGAACTACCTTAAGCACAAGCGAAAGGAGTTAAAGTTGGAAGATCTCATTGTGAGGCTTCGTATAGAGGAGGACAACCGCAAGTCCGAGAAAAGGACCAGCAAGAACTCCTACGAAGCAAAAGCTAATGTGATCGAAGACTCAAAGGGGAAAGCGTCTACTTCCAAAGGCTTAAAGCGGAAGAAGACTTCCCAGGGGTACAAAGGCAAGGTCCAAGAAGGCAAGAACATGCGCTTCAAGGGAACTTGCTACATCTGCAACAAAGAGGGGCATAAGGCGAATGAATGTCGCAGCCGTCTCAAACAAAACAAGAATCTTGTTGATGGTCTTTTTAAAGACAATGTTGCAGTGGTAGACAAAAAGTCTGTGTATTTGTACCCGAAGCTTATAAATAAAGAAAAATCTTCTGTTTATTTGCTTGAGTCTCCTAATTTGTGGCATGCTAGATTAGGGCATGTAAATTACAAGTCTTTAAAGAACTTGTCTAATCTGGGATATATTCCTAAACTCAACTTGGAAGAAATTCGCAAGTGTGAGGTTTGTGTTGAGGCCAAGTTGGCTAAAAATTCATTTCACTCAATAGATCGAAATACAGAACCTTTAGGGTTAATTCATAGCGATCTATGTGACTTGAAGTTTATGCCAACTAGAGGCGGTAAAAAGTATTTCATTACTTTTATCGATGACTGTACAAGATACTGTTATGTGTATCTTTTGAACAGTAAGGATGAGGCAATAAATATGTTTACAACATATAAAGCCGAAGTTGAGAATCAACTCAACAAGAAAATCAAGATTCTAAAATCCGATAGAGGCGGAGAATATGAATCAAATGATTTTAGTGAGTTATGTGCTAGTTTTGGTATAATACATCAAACTACAGCACCATACACTCCTCAGCAGAATGGAATTGCTGAACGGAAGAACAGAACTTTGAAGGAGATGGTTAATTCCATGCTCGTAAGTTCTGGAGCTCCGCAGAATTTGTGGGGGGAAGCTCTATTAACTGCAAATCATATTCTAAATAGAGTACCCCACAAGAAACTTGGTCTAATACCATTCGAGTTATGGCATGGAAGGATACCTTCCTACCATTACCTCAAAATGTGGGGGTGTCTTGCAAAGGTGCTGACTCCATTACCTAAAAAGACTAAGTTGGGAGCAAAAACTATGGACTGCATATTCATAGGCTATGCCTTGAATAGCAGTGCCTACAGATTTCTGATTCATAAATCAGAAATACCTGATATTCATGTAAACATGATTATCGAATCTCGAGATGCTGTGTTCTTTGAAGATATCTTTCCGTACAAACGGGAAGCAGATAAGACTTCTGGGAAAAGAACACACGAGATGGCGTTCAGGGACGAAAGCCCCGAGGAACGAAATGTAAATGCGGAAATTGAACCAAGAAGAAGTCAGAGATCTAGAATCTCAAAATCTTTTGGTCCAGATTTCATAGCATACGCTATTGAGAGCGAGCCTCAAACATTTAAAGAGGCTATGTCAAACCCAGAAGCACAAATGTGGAAAGAAGCTATAAATAGCGAAATAGAATCCATACTAAGTAATCATACTTGGGAATTGGTAAACTTGCCTCCTGGAAGTAAACCAATTGGGTGTAAGTGGATTTTCAAACGAAAATTAAAACCCGATGGATCTATCGATAAGTACAAGGCTAGATTAGTAGCCAAGGGTTATCGACAAATAGAAGGACTTGACTACTTCGATACTTATTCACCAGTAACAAGAATAACGTCCATTCGGATGTTAATTGCAATTGCAGTATTGCACAACTTAGATATCCATCAAATGGATGTCAAGACTGCATTCTTAAATGGTGAATTAAGTGAAGAGATATATATGGAGCAACCTGAAGGATTTAAAGTCAAGGGCCAAGAACACAAGGTGTGTAAATTGGTAAAATCCTTATACGGTTTAAAACAGGCTCCAAAACAATGGCATGAGAAATTTGATAGTGTCATGATCAAAGATGGATTCACTATCAATGAATGCGATAAGTGTGTTTACACGAAAACAGTTGGAAACGCATGTATCATTGTTTGTCTTTATGTAGACGACATGTTGATACTTGGGACTAATATTGAGATTATTAAGTCCACTAAACGAATGTTATCCAACAGTTTTGATATGAAGGATCTAGGGTTGCTGATGTAATTTTAGGAATTAAAATTACTAGAACACCAGATGGAATCAGTCTATCTCAATCTCACTACGTGGATAAGATGATAGAAAGATTCAAGGACCATGGGATAAAGGAGAATACAAATCCTTTTCTCCCACACGTCCACCTTCATAAGAATACAGGAACTGGGATACGCCAGTTGGAGTATTCTCAGATTATCGGAAGTCTAATGTATTTAATGAATTGCACTAGACCCGATATTGCTTACGCTGTAAGCAAGTTGAGTAGATATACTAGTAATCCTAGTGATCTACATTGGACCGCTCTACTACGAGTATTGGGTTACGTATCACATACCAAGGAATATGCCTTGAGATATGGAAAGTATCCTCCTGTACTGGAAGGATACAGTGATGCTAATTGGATTGCAGATTCTGAGGAATCAAAATCAACTAGCAGATACGTATTTACTCTAGCAGGAGCAGCGGTATCATGGAAATCTTCTAAGCAAACATGTATTGCCCGTTCCACTATGGAATCGGAATTCATAGCCTTAGATAAGGCTGGAGAAGAAGCAGAATGGCTTCGACAATTCTTAGAAGATATACCGTTGTAGCAAAAGCCAGTGCCCGCTATATGTATACACTGCGATAATCAAGCAGTTATATCTAGGGCACAAAATGTTATATACAACGGTAAGTCTAGACATATTTGTCGTAGACATAATACCGTGAAGCAGTTGCTCTCAAATGGAATTATCTCTATTGACTTTGTATCGTCAAAGGATAATTTAGCGGATCCGCTTACTAAAGGTTTAAGTGGAGAGCGTATAAACTGCGTATCGAGGGGAATGGGTCTAAAAGCCTAACCGTACCGAGTCAGCTTAATGGAAACCTCACTTAGCGACTGGAGATCCCACGGACTAAGTTCAAGAGGAAAAACTAGTTATGATTGACTCAGCAAGTGAGCACTTGGGAGCTTGACTCCAATCCATTCTTATGGTGCACATAAGTGCTTGTCTACAAGTGGGTTAAGGATAAGCTTAACGCTTTTAATGATGCCTATATCTTGTTTCTAAACAAGTGGAGTAGAGTAGACTACTCTTAATAGGTCCATCACCTATGTGAGTATAGAGTTGGGTCGGCTCTTTGGGAATCTCTATGGAGGCTGTTATTCCCTAAAGATACTCTCTGAAACCAAGAATGTCCAGGGCCAAAACGGACACAACAGAGAACCAAAGTTGATTTGGAAAGTCACTGTGTGAAGCTTGTTGACTTGGCTTACACTAACGGCTAACAGTTCAAGACCTAGTTCACTGATTAGCCAGTAAGTCCGATAAAGCTTTCGCTATGGAAGGTTCAAGACCTAGTTCACCTATCCTTATGCAGTTTCTTTTCTCAAGTACCTTTCACAATAGAGTCAGTCTCTTTGTGTGTCATTCCTTGAATCTCTCATTCATTGTGGGGGATTGTTGGAATTGAAGAATATAAAGGTGAATCTTCGAGTTGAATTATGGCAAGATCCGTTGATGGAATCAACCGGATGATGGTTGGAGTGTGTTCTCCTTCCATTTGTGATGAACGTGGTATATTCACATGTTCAATTCCGACTTCGAATGAATGAGATATTCAAGTCCAAAGATTGCCTAATTCAAAGCCAAAACGGGACTAAAGGTAGCTTAAAGCATTTAGTCCCACATTGGCCGTGGGATGGAAGTTTGTGGTGTATATATAGAGAAAATTGAGAACAAAGGGCGTGCCCTTTGGGTACTTGGAGTTTTCACGCGCGAAAAGGAGGGAACTATGCACGTATGTGCGCGCGCGCGCGCGCGCCGCCGCTGGCGGCGGCGGCGGCGGCCGGCCGGCCGGGGCCGGGCTCGGGTCTGGGTTTGGGTCTGAGTGAGTTCGGGTTCCCTACCTGGCCTGGTTCTTTTTGAATTGGGTCTCAAGGTATGATCCGAACCAGACCGGACCCGATCCACCAACAGGTTGCGAACCTGTTGGACTGCCCGCTCCGCTGTCAGGATCTGAACCGATCCGCCAACGGTCGCGAACCAGTTGGACAGCCAACGGGTGCGAACCAGTTGGACTGCCAAAGGTTGCGAACCAGTTGGCAGACCAAAGGTTGCAGCCTGCCAAAGGTTGCGAACCAGTTGGCAGACCAAAGGTTGCAGCCTTTGGTTGGGTTCAGACCTGAAGGCCCCTTTTGGAATGCTATATAAAGCATTCCAAGTTCTCATTTTAACACACACAAAAAATCTGAGATTTCTCTCTCTCTCTCTCTAAAAGTTCTGACTTCGGTTCTGAACTGGGCTCCAGCGAAGTGGGAATCCACGACTTCCAGAGCGACTTCCAACGAAGTGGGAATCCGCGACTTCCAAGTGAAGTGGGAATCCAAAGCGACTTCCTAAAGGAGATTCTGTCAAAATTCTTCAACCTTCCTACGTCCTCAACAGTGGGTGTTCCTCCAAAAGAGTAAGACAAATATTCATTTGAAATTTGTCGTTATACCGCTGTTTTACTAATCCTGTGTAGGTACTGGTTGACTACGGTTCGACCGTACGGTGATTTGGTAGTGCTATCCAAATACCGTGAAGAAGTGTTGTATCTTGGGAGACCAGCGTCTATTATCCCGTTAGCACCGGTGCGGGGGACGTAATTGTCTTAAGGAGATTCGCTGTAAGCGTACCTCACTTCAAATACTGTATAAGGGGACTAAGTCCTTTATACAGGGGATATACTTTACAGTATATCGAGATTGACTTAGATTTAGTCTAAGTGTTACTGTATAAGTGGATTAAGTCCTTTATACAGGGGATATACTTTACAGTATCGAGACTGACTTAACCAAGGAAGGAAATTGAAAGGTGGTTCTTGAATTAAGGAACGTTCTATTGAACGGAAAACCTCCCACCTGATATTTGCCGACCTGGCCAATTAGATTGTTGATATCTCAGTGATCTTGATAAGTTGTCAGATTGATTCTTGTTAAGCAGAATACCCAACACTTAATATGTAACCTAAAAAAAATGTCATGCAGTAGAAACTTTCTTGTGGAGCAAATAAGAATGTCAATCAAAAAGAAACAAGAAGAAAGAAACACATAGTCATAAGTCTCACCATTTTTGTTGCCAGAAAGTACGTGCACAGTTATGTTGTGATTTGTGAATGAATCTGCCTAATCTCCAAATTCACAGCAAATAGATAGAATTTATTATTCCCTCCCGCAATCAAAAAGATTATCGGAAACTTTGGATCTCGAACTCTATGTGCATAAATTTTCTTTATGAAGGGTGTGAAAATGATAAGCGAGAAAAAAGATGTGTTTTTGATTCATAGAAGTGGGAGGAAAATGGGAAGTGAGAAAACTCATTTCCCACTTCCCTTATTTTTTTGAACCAAAAATGATTAATGAAAAAATCTCTTTTCTTTTTCTCTTTTTCCTTTACACCTCTCTTTTATACTATCACATTTTTTCTTTTCCATTGTGGTACAGTTAATTTTGTGGCCATGTATATCTTACTTGTGATAAGTTGTAACTTATTAAATTTTAATGTCATGTAAATTTCACCCGTAGTCCAATCGCAGTTCAAAACTGTCACTTTAGAAATAATATTTAATTTAATATTATTTTGTGATTAACTTAGTGGTCTTCTTTTTCACTTCCACTTTCACATTATTAACCAAACACTAAAAAACACAATATATTTTTTCAGTTACACTTCCACATTACAATCAAATAGCGGAAAATTTATTTTCACAAATCTCAATTTCCCACTACACTTTTACATTTCCCACTTCTCACGTCTCATTTTCCTCCCACTTCCACGAATTTAAACACGCCGGAAGGTGCAAATGGTACAAGTCGATCCGCTTCCTTATTGGATCCTTGTTGAATGTAGCAGATCCCTAAGAAATAAGAACCCAAACCAAATAACAGGTTTGAGTAGCCAGCATCAATATTTGTATAGTTTGAAGTTTACTTAGTTTTTGTTCAATCCAAACGATACGTATCTTCCGCAACTTATTTATTAAGATTATTTAGTTATGGCTACATATATAATATTTCTAGAATAATTAATACAAAATAATATATTTGACCAAGAAAATCTTCTAATTGCAAGAAAAGTCGAGATACAAGTAATTGAGGAAAAGCACGAGGTTCTTTACCTAAATGAAACAAGGAAAAAGTCGAGAAGCCTGCTTCCTTCTTCTCATAGGTGGTCACACATGAGAGGATCCGAATCTTATCTTTAGAGGGTAACAAGGGAAGCAGAATTTAGATTTCGTTGCAAAACATTGAAAACTTCCAAGTTTTGCACCTTGGAAGGGCTCGCACTGTCCTGAAAAAGATATTTTATGGAAGCAAATGTAGATGATTTGAACTTCAAATAGCTTGGCCTGGTCTCTAAATTATGCCACAGCATAAAAAGTTCCTTGCTTCATTTAGTAAATCTCATCAAAATATTTCTATGATGAAAATATAAACCTCAATCAAGATCAAAAGCCAAAAAATAAAACACATCACCGTACTGCGCGAGGTTCAAGGGAAAAAAATAAAAAATAAAATAACATACATAATAGAATTTCCTGCGAAACTCTAGAGATCCAACGGGCCATCATGGTTTTTCTCATGAGACATGCTCTGTTCCTGAGATTAGGTCCCAAGGTGTGATCAAATTCAAGATGGTTAGACCTACAAGGCAGAAAACTATCTTGAACTTTGAAAAATACAATAGAAGATTATGAACTATGACTTCTCATGGTAATTTTATAAAAGAATTTAGAGTTTTTATCAAAGCTCATAGTAATTTAATCTATTTGAAAAAAAAAAAAATGGGTAATTTTTTGTAATCAGATGAACTATTCATGATAATTTTCTGGAATTAAACCACTGACACCGCTAGGGCCGTAACATTAAAGGATGATATTCTGAACAATTCATGATGGCCAGATGTAATTCAAACTTCAACGAGGAAGAATCACAGGGACAACACGCACATCCTAATCAACTCCAGAGGAGGAAAGAAAGGGGGAAAAAAAAAATCGATGGTCATCATTTCCCTCGAGATAAACAGAGATTTTTCTCAAAAGAACACAGCATCACCGACAGATTGGAATGGAGTACTTCAATGTCATTACAATCTATTAACAGAACAGTTAATGGGAACATGAACGAATACGTTAAAACTATCGAACGCTGAGGGGAAAAAGGGGAGAAACTTCTCATATGAATGGAAACCTGAAACAAAAGCGGCTTCTCAATTGGTACTGGAAGACTCTTCACAGGAACAATTTAAACACAAAATGAAATAATACCCCCATAGTTCTGTAGGGTACATAATAAATCATGTACATTCATCCTCCCAAGAATTCTGTGATGGCGACAGGATGATGAGAAACTAAAACAAAAGGAACCCCGAAAAGGAATGCCAGATTAATTGTTATCTGACTTGTGCCTCTTTGGGGCTTGCTCAGATTCCTCCCCGCTGCTCCCTACCCTAGAGTGCCCGATCATTGGCCGATTCCTAGACAAGGGATCGTCGAGGACCTGAAATACAAGACAAGCAATGCAAGGCACAGGGAGCCTATTGGTAACAGAAATTTGAAATGCATCATATTGCAATAAAAGAATTATCCCCTTTCCATGTGTCCAGGAAAAAGAAAAGAGAGCTAAGCTGTAGCAGCAAATGAAGACCCATTCCTGATACTGCAAACTATATAATAAAAGTGCAAACACATAAACATCAACCAGTGACATACAAATAGCAAAGACAACAATGAAGACATGCTTTCATTTGATTTCCAGTGCTTCAGGAAACTTTATGTTGATGAGAACCCCTAGTGCATGTGGGAGAAACATTTTGCATTTGTCAAGTCACAGTAAATGGAATTTCAATAGTATTCTTAATTCCTTTGACTGGTAGCAAAGGAATGCTATTATCTTACCAGGTCCATCGATGAACTACCTACAAAACTTCAACCACACTAACACAGAAAGCCTACTTAAACCACTCTTTCATGCTATGGTTTTTATTTTTCTCCCCCCCGACTTGTGAGGTGAGATGATTGAAAATTCTCTTGTGAGAGAGGTTCAAACATCTGATGAAATGAAAACAAATTCCCAAAGGTATGGCATGCATGAGTGACAAACTTTCGGGAGGATGATACAAGAGGAACATGAATGAATATTATTTTATATCATTCAACGTGAAAAAGGACAATGATGCAATGAACTCATCCACATGACTAGAGAAGTTTATTTACATATCTCATGGGTTATAATGCGAGTTATTTCAATGGATTCTCTCAGCTACCCAAATTTTTTAATAACTTGTGTTAAAAGCTTTTAAATGAAATCTCCTTTAGGGAGGATACATATTTCCAAGGGAGACCTGTTGCATACCCGTTATGAACAGTTTTACAAAGATAATACATTTTTTTAATGCAACTAACTGTGCTTATTCACGGAAATCTAAGCCGATTGATATAAATGTTTTGGAATCTCGGTAATTGATATCTGCCTCAGGTTTTTGGTATCAAAATCGGCAATGCCCGTCTACCGGCCGTTCGGCTCATCATATTAGCAATATCGGTATTGGCTTAGTCATAGCGGGTCGTATTGGCAATATCAATATTGAGAATAAATATCGGTCATCATGTGACATTTCGAATCCTGTCGAAATATTCTATGTTAACACGGGTCCACTTTATATATAAACTTGATTTCGGGGCATGTGCAACTATTTTATATGAATGTGTGTAGAAGTGTCAACGAAAACCCTTACAAGAAGGAAATCTACTAAGTTGATTGAAATAACTTACGTGAATACGGTTCCAGTTCACTTTATATGGAGTAGATGTCAGGCATGTGCAACCATCTTATATAGATGCATAGAGGTGTGAATGAAAACCCTGGTTGGAAAGTCTATGCATAAAAGTTGTACATTGTAATTTTCTGCATGCTTCTGTTTAGAAATGAAGACTCGGAAGGGTATTCCCATATTCCAATTTGCCAGGACAAATGCATGGATAAATTCAAAATTTGACTTTGCATGACTAAGGAATGATAGGACAAAAATGTAATAACCAATAATTTTTAGCCCATTTTATGTGAGCTCTTGAAACCATCATTGAAACCATCAGATCTGAGACACCTGATAAGTTGATGTTATATCCATATTACTATATCAGGGAGACTACGCCATATTCCCTTTCTTTTTGGAGACATTTTTCTTGTTTAAGGAGCTCTAGCTAAGCTTTTGAAAGCAAATGACAAAAAGAATCACTTTGCTAAATTCATGAGAAGAGTCATCAAAAAACTTGAAAACAGCCCTACACTGTCCCAAGTTTAGTTTAAAAACTTTTCCAAGTTTAGTTTACAAACTATCATAATGTGAACCCTAAGTTAACTATAATAATGTTGCATCCTAAGTGAATTTTGTCACAATCCTATAGTATCTTATCATTTTTGTACTACTTGTCATGTTAAAAAGGACAACGATCAAGCACCAAAAATACACCGATGCAAATTATGTTTCAATTTTGTCTATTTTGTTCTCCATTCTTTTCGTTCCACTTTCATTTCTATTATGCATTATGTGCCTTAGCAATTAAAGTTAAGCTGCTATCAGGTCCAAATGAACCACTGCCTATGGATTTTAGTAGGACCAGAAGGATTAGAGATCTTTATCAATTTTGGAACAATATTTAGTTACCATCTATGTTTAAACATGTATAATATGAAAAGTAACAAACTAAATCTATCCTCCCATGCTCATCTGAGATCAATGAAATAAAATAATGATAACATGAAACCATTTTTGGTAAGGAATATACCTTAGGACTAGACATAGTGGCCGCAGTGGCTCTCCTCCTGGTTGCTCGCTTGCCCAAATTAATCTGCACAGAGACGTTGGCTTGAGACAGATCTATGCCGGAACTCTCAAGTGTTTGATTCAATGTATTCAATATGCTGCACCACATGAAAGGAACATCATCTTTTAAGGTAATAAATTTGATCTCAAGCTAATGAAGTAGATTACAGGTGGAAGTTTGAGATAGAAAGATGCTCTACCTACTCAATCAAGTACACATTAATTTTTCCACTTAATAAAGGTAATTTATAATTAGAGGAAATTTACAATTTATAAATTACAAAATTGAAGTCAAAAAGTTATAAATTAACATCTAACAAACTCGTATTAACCTAAGAGATAAACTCTAGTAGAGTGCATATGCAAAATTTAAAATACAAAAAACATTGCGCAAATAAACTCCTAAGTGAACAATCACATACTTCTGAGAGTAGGAAGTAGATATGCTAATTGTGCCTTCATCAATTGTCAGCTCTTCCTGTTCATTCAACATGTCACTGCTAACACTATAATCAGCAGGACCCGAGGGTCTCAACCACTGAGATTGGGACTGCGCAGCCATGTTATCTATATCTGAAATCAACCGCTGCGGAGGCTGAGCAGCACCAGCTCCTCTTTCAACAGAAGCATAGGTTGGCTGTGAAGGAAAGGCAGCAGAAGATGCCTTATTTATAGAACCAACAGGATTTTCCATAGCTTTGTATGAGACACCAGCACTCATGTCAGATTCTATCGGATGCTGAGCAGTTGAGAGCATTCCTGGTGCACCTGGAACTCTGTTGTCATCAACAGCGTACATGAATCCTGGAGCATGACCATTTTTAATGACTAGAGAAGGGTCAGCTGTACCATCTCCAGGGACTTGCCTGTAATTCTGATGCAAACAAACAAAGATGGTCAGTCACAAACCTAAAACAGGAGCATCAACAAAGAAGGAAAAATATCCTACACATGCCATATATCTAATTGTCCAGTTTTTTGAGTTCTTATAAGAATTAAAAATGACAGATACCCGTGCATTTTTCCAGAATGATCTAAAATAGACCTTTACCTGCCAAAAAAACCAAAACGAAAATCAATAAAAACTATTTCTTTGCGGAAATGACCAAAACATCCAAATATTGTTGGGATCAGCTTAAAATATTCCTAGAATTGACACACCACGGACACAAGTAGGTGCTGAGTTTTTTTTTTTTTGGTGGGTTGGGGTGGGGGAGGGGGGTGGGGGGTTTATATTTGTGAATATCTGGTGGATGAAGTCCGCTACAGTAAATGGCGACACACCGACAGACCATGGGAAATGAACCAAAAAGTCACTAATTCTGGAAAATATTGGGGTTTGTTTATATTTTTACAACAAAGCTATCTTACATTTCCTGAGCGCATCCCTCTTTATTAGCCGATAACATGATTGCAAATCATTACTGAAAATTTAAAGCAAACAGCACTTAGATATTAAGATGGCTCTATTTCCCAATCAAACATAAAAAAGAGAGGATGAAATCCATTTTGATAGTAGAAAACTGGAGACACATCTACAGAGCAATGAGTACTTTCAGGAAATCCAAATAACTTGAAACATCATAATCCTATAACAAAATAGAAAATAAGTAAAATGAAAGAAACCATTTGAGGGAATTAAGTTACAGTAGTTTAAATATTAAATAAATTCAAGGAGCGTACCACTGAAAACTAACTGAAACTCGTTGATTGCTATGCATGAAAAACCAATATTTCGAAAGTTGGAAAATATCTCTGTTTTTTAATTATTTTCTATAATTTTGAAAAGCATACTTTGGTATCCCATTAGCCAAAATACCTTCTATAATTGAAAAACAAAGATAATACAAGATTATTAGCTCGAAAAAACAGACAACTGAAGTTTGAATTTTAAAACTCAGCAGGACAAAAGTTGAATAACAAATTACATGCTCTAAATTTTTCATAGAAGTGCATACTTACTTGCTGGAATGGCATTCTCTCCACTTGTAGGGAATAGAAAACACACAAGAAGCATCAAGGACATATGCATGGAAAAAGATACGCAGCACATGTAACACAAACAGCACCCTTCCTAATGGATGTGTCTAAACATTTCATGTGTAGCCACACACAAGAGAATGTTGCATGAATGTGGTGTGCAAAAATGCATATAAGATAACCAGGCACAGTACAACATCAACTTAGTTTCTCAGCAACATATTTATGTATCAGATGCATATATTATTATCATTGACAATAGCTTCAAATATTACCCATGGCATTAATTTGGCATTTTCATCACTCCATTCTGGGTATGAAGACTTCTGGACCTTCTCTTGTAAAAACCGAATATATTCTATAACCTGCATAATGAGATGGATTTAAAGAAGATATCACCACCAAACAAACTGAATGTGTGCTAGAAGTTCTCTACGCATCTCCAAACTGTACCTCCAAAAGGAATGATGCCCTATCCCTCTTCTGATCGCTATGTGGTATGAGTTCTCTAAGTATCTGAAACCTGCAAAAAATACTCTGATCCATCAGAAGCATAAAAGACAATTTCACAATGAACAAAAGAATGCAATTAGAATAGACTTTACAATTTTTGGAATTTTCAGCAAACAAAGAGTGTACTTTTGAACCAGATAAGCAGAAGAGTGCACACAGAGAAGGTAAACAATAGCTTCCATTGAAGCAGGTACACAGCCGCATATAAGTAAAATTGGGGGATGAATTATGGGATTTACTATGTATTAGACTTTATTTTCAATGAGAACTTCGTGGAAGGACTGCAAGTATTTAACCACTACAACTCAACCCTCAATGAGTAGGTACAGCGTCCCAGTCACCCCACAAGAGAAAGAAATGGACAATAAACCTAAGAAGAAAGAGTTAGTTACACGGAGATCTGCTTACTGATCCTGAATAAATTCAACCATTAACATCAAAATTTTCTTCAGACTTTGAAAGAGTCAAGGAAGTTGTAAGGCATAATGATGATTGTACTTCACATAGTTGGAGGCTGGGAGTTGCATTTTCCATTTTTTGCTTTCAATTTGAGAAAAAGCAGTTCAATTTAGTTCATAACTTGATAATTATATGTATGTTTATCCTTATCCTTCCCTTTCCTCAATGTCTTCCCATGTGTTTATCCTTGTCCTTCCTTTCCTTTCATGTCTTCCTCTTTTTAGTTACATGAGTAAAGAATACTTTCACAGTTAAATAATAACCACATTTAGAAGGGAATTCTATCATGGCAATTATCAGTTAATCCATTGTAAACATAGCCAACATAATTTTCAATTTTGGTAAGCATCTCGCGTCTACCATACATCTATATAATTAGTCTAACTAGGAGAAAGAGATGGTCTTCACACAGTTATACCTTATACATCAGTTAAATTTTTACGTAACCCCTAAAATTATAGGCAAATCTATGCCTTTAGTGACTTCTACAAAACCTTAAGGTGAGGCTCGTTAAGGTGAGGCTCCAAATTATAGTTATCGGCAAATCTCAGCCTTTAGGGACTGTACAGAACCTTAAGTTGAGATTCCAAACTATAATTATCAGCAAATCTAAGCCTTTAGCGCTTGCTACAGAACCTCAAGGTAAGACTGCAAAATTTTAATCATAATGAGACAAATAAATTGAGAAGGTCACCAAATAAAAATTAATTTAAATTTTATAACATGTTATCAACCTAATGTCAAATCATAGGATCCAAGTCGATTGGTTGAAATGGAGGAGCACAACATGAGTGTTATGCGATCGTAACATCCCGTTATGGCTAAAGGAAAAGCTTTATCGAATTGCTATTAGGGCAGCTTTGTTATATGACACAAAATGTTGGATTATAAAGAGATATCGTGCCTAGAAAATAAGTGTAACAGAGATGTGCATGCTTCGTTAGATATGTGATAAAACGAAGAGAGATAAGGTGAGAAATGAGGATATTCTTATTAAGATAGGCATCCCCCATAAAAGAGAAGATGAGAAAAAAACTGCCTACAATGGTTTGTCATGTGCGACGTAGACCTACAGATGCGCCAGTTCGGAGAGTAGAGCTTATCAACTTAGAGCAAGTTTAAAGAGCGAAGGGGAGACCGAAGAAAACATGGATGAAGGTGATATGACAAGAGAGGCTAAAAGTCCTATGAAGACATATTGCTCGATAGGAATGAGTGGAGAAAGCTGACCCATGTGCCCGACCCGACTTAATTCTCTTTTGGTTCATGTAGCCTATCACAAATACCTAAGATTAATGACTTAGTTGTTGTTGCTATCAACCTAATATCAACCCTTTGATTTAGTGTCAAATTCTTGGCCTATGGAATTATAGGAAAGAAAAAGACTTGTCAAAGAATCTAGAAGGCCATATGGATATCATAGAAAATAGTGAACACAATTTCTTTTAGCAACTTTAGTGAGAAAACCCCAGGATTAGCAAATGGATTTTTCGGTGCACAACTTAAAATCTATTTTTTTTTCACTTGAGAATGACTAGAGTCTCATAAATAGTACATTGGAAAATGTCTGGTGCGTGCCCAATGATCCAATATGGCGGGAAATGGATTGGAGCTCGCAAATTAGTGCAAATTGATTTGCTAATAACTACTTGGTGCCATAAGTGAATGGTGTTGTACTTCCAATCTATGAACTGTAATAAACAAGTGAGAATATGTAAACTTATTAGAGCATCAAGTTGCTAAACTGAATCAATGATCTTTCAAGCCATCCAAGCCAATATATATTCAAAACCGACTGAAGTGAGATTTTCTCCTGTGACTCGTATAGAAACTTTGTTCGTCCGTCCGTCTTCATCTGCGCGAGAGAAAGCAGCGTCGATCCCCTCCTTCTTCTTCCTCTCTCAGCTCCTTCCCCTTCTTCTTTCTCTCCCTCCTCATCTTCTTCCTGGCCGATCGGTCGGTTCCCTATCAATAATAGTGGTACACTAGTCATACCTTAACAGGGTGAAGAACTTCTATAAGCCCCAAAACAAGAGGGAACAGACCCCTTGGATTAAAGAATTTACAAAGCTAAAGCCGTTCATGAAAGAAATCACTGACATAATAAAGAAGAAATATTGGGGGTTGATCGTGTGGAGCAAGGTTTTGACAAAATGCAAAATTTCATTGTCTGAGGCATAATGAACTGAGCATTGCGTAGGCCCGAGTACCATGCAAAACTATTTGCGAAATTACTCTCGCATTGCAACCATCACCCAACTTGTCTTGGCTTCCAAATTGGCTATTATTAGTACCACTCAACATCTAAAATACCCATTTTACAAAAAATGAAGCCCGAAACGTACTGTCCCTATCATCAACTGAAATTCCACTTGACACAGAAAATTCCAATGTTTTCTCGAAGAAAAAAGCCCCGCTTAACCCAACTGCTCCTGTCTAATCAAACCCAAGGTATAGCTACAGATTTCTGATAGATAAACTTCAAGAAACCAGAAAGACTAAGTCTAGTGAAAAGTGAAAAACTTTGACTTTGCACTAAATATTTACATGAAAAAAGCGAAAATGATGAGAAATAACAGCTTGCCTGTCATTGATTTTGCTCCTCCGCCTCTGCTCGGTAGCAGAGTGCTTCGACCGCGGGGTCGTAGCCTTCTGATCGTTCCCGCCCCTCCCCTCAACTTTCACGGTCAAATCCACTGCAAAATTTAGAAAAGAAAGAAAACGAAAGAAAATAAGTACAAAAAAACAGAAGCTATACCACATAAATTATTCGAAAAAAAAAGGGGCTAAAAGCCAAGAGAAAAAAAAGGAGCAACCTTTCTTCGAAGTGCCCTCTCTCTTCCCGAATTCATCGTCGTCTTCATCTTCTTCGTCGAAGCCTTTACTGGATCTCGAGCCGGACTCCATGAATCGTTTCTTATCCTGCGCCGGCTGATTCCTGCAATAAATTAACACAATTGAAAATTCCGAGCTCTCAGCAACCCTCGAACATTAAAAAAATGCAGAAAAGCCCAAGAGAAAAGGGAAATTTGCAAGGTTACGAACCGGGAGGAGGAGAGGGAGCCGAAGCAGGCGGTGGCGCGGGCGGCGAAGGGCGACGGCCACTGACCTGAGGTATAGAAAGAGGACAAAAGAGGCTGAGACTGAGCGCACTGCGCCCTAAACGCGTTCTTGCCGTTCTAAAATGTTTAGTCCGAAATTCTTAAATAATAATTTTCCAAAGTTTAATTAACAAATAAAGAAACAGTCTATGCTAAATTGCGCCACGTGGGCGTAGGCGAGGCTGCCGTCCTCTCAAACATTTCGGTTTCGGGTGTTTTTGCAGAAAACTTCCAATTAAAGGAACATTTTATATGCTGAGTCCTGACAGATAGATACGCTTACAAAATCTACCTCCTTGTTGAGGTCACATGCTACAAAAGATTCTCCAATCATTAACGACCAGTCTCTACGTAGCTAATGGCTACCCACTCGCTTTGTGTGCTTTAAATCATGCGACAAAGACTCGAAGGCACTGCAAGTTTTCTACTAGAAAATTAAAATATTGAAAATTATTTAAGAGGTCGTAGCAATTTTTATCGTGAAATTTACAGATGGTGCAAATTAAATCCCGATATCCATTGATTGAATCCTACAGGATATCCCTCAAAATTATATAAAATCTAAAATCTGTGTAGAAATCTTGTTTAGATTTTGTGATGCATGATTAAAACAATTATAGCATGGCCAAGCACTGCTTACGAGATTTATAGCTCCTTCAATTTTAATTTAAAAATTGATGAAAACTTTAGAGGAAAAAAAAGGAAAGGTCATAAAAAGACGGAGACTTTTAGCTGAAAAAGCAGCCTAGAAACCACCCAAGTTCGATGGGCCGTGCAGTAAGTCTACATAAAAGTCTTTAAATTTTTTTAAAAATTATATATAAAAAAATTCAAAAACTAAGCTACTTGGGAGATCGTAGACCAAGAATCAACCTATCTTCAGCTTTATTGCATATAAAATGATCATAAAATACGAAGTCACAACCAATTCCCACCAAACTGTGGGGAGTTTTCCTGATGTACTTTGCTTTAGAAGTTTCAATCAATTTTTCGGAAAAAATGAAGAACGAAGAGAGAACTGTCCTACAATATCGCACTTATCTATGTAACCTTGTAATCTAATATCTTCCGAATCAATAAACGTTATAATACAAGACGAAAGGTACGTAATATTTCGATACTGTATTAAATCTCAAACACAACTGCCAAAGCAACTAAGGTCTCGCCCACTTTCAGGAAAACTGGATTCAGTAATGAGAGGGCTATGTAGAAACCAGGCTGTGGCCTTTGCGCACAAAATACAGGATGTTTTCTGAAATAAATCAATAAACTGCAAATAAAAATCAGAACTGCAATCTTTTATGCGAATATTTAAAAAGCACTGAATGTTTTACGACAATATAAGAATTTTTGTTGTTTGTCAGCAACCCTTTTGAAGGAGAGATCCTAGTTAAGGTACTGTTTGGTTGTTGAAAAAAAAAAAGCAAGGAAAATGTGTGGTATGTTAGATTTTGAGTGTTTTCGAAACAAAATGTTTCAAAATTTAAGAGGGTAATGTTCAACTAAAAAGCTAAATTGGAGACTGAATTTTCATCTCAGATTGGAGGAAAAAACAAATGCAGCCTACTACAATGTCAATGTCAGGAGAAAAATACGAGTTTTCTACCAACTGTAAACAAATAACCTAAGTCACGAGGCTTTCAATTTGGTTTTTGTCCGCGATCGGATCGTTCTGACACAAAACGCAAATGGACTTGGATCCATAGAAAACCACATCAGCCAAAAAACCACCGACCAGGGACCTTTTCGGACCTTTGAAACGCAATTGGAAACCTGGCACGCAAACTTCACACCTTGTCAGGTTTCGTGCAGTTTGGCACGTCCCTCTAGTATCCAGACAGCGCGTGCCTGTCACGTGAACCTCACCTCAGATCAAACGCCCGAGCTCTCCCCTTCCGACCGACATCTCACCCACTCTGCTCTAAATGTCCCCTCACTAATGGACGAATTAAAATTCAATTAAGAAAGAAATCCTTTCACCCTCGGTGATCTTACCTCTGTTGCCGTTGTCCTTGGCGGCAGCGGACGACGCCTCCCACAGCGTGAAGGCCACGGCCCCATACGGCCCGTACCAGCCGTTCCCGCTATCGGGCTCGGGCTTACTCCCCAGCCCGGGCCCAGTCGCCCACGTGACCACCTCAGGCTTCACCTCCGCATCCGAACTGTTCTCTGACACGTGGCTGATGCTGTACGTCCCGATCCCGCCCGGAAGCACGTGCGCGACGGACGGTGCGCGCCCTGCGGGCCCCTCTCGCCGGGCGGGTTCGGGGTCCTCCGCCTTCTCCAGCGGTTTGAGGAAGTCGTGGGTCTTTAGATAAAATCCTGTCATTATTTTCCAATTAATAATTAATTAATGATCACGGTTTAAAAAAAATATACGAAATCGTCCACTGGATCATTAATCAGATTACATTAAATTAAATCGCGTTGTTGGATGATTTAGTTTGCGTGACAAGATGCAGATTAAGAAGTAGATGTCACGGATTATGATTAAGATCTGTTCCTCAAATGCCCATCTACTCAGGTTTGCTGGTCATTTGTCTTCCCGGAATGTCCCCACTATTTATACAGTGGAAGAGGGATGAAAGGTATGACGGGAATGCCCCTGCCGACAACCGCAGAAAAGTCGGAGAAGATAGCGAGACAAAATATCTCAGGATTCGGAATTTAGCGTAATTAACACAGAATCAACTGTTAAGAAAATTCCAAAATTTCAACAGAAACGAAATGAAACGAAATTGTTTTAGTTGCATTAGTTTGAAAATTATAAAACTAATGAGTTAATTCTAAAATTACCTTGCGATTGAGGCCTCGAATCTTGAAGCTGGAAAGATGAATCCTTGGTGTAAAGAGAAAGGAAATCGTGAGTTGCTTTTTTGCCTGCAAAAGTGCAGTTAAAATTAAATCTAATATGAAAGTATATTCAGAATTGTAACATGCCATGATTATAATTGAAATTAACCAGAGAAATGTTGTGGAAGCCATTAAAATTTCGAATCCGTACCTTGAAACTCCATCCACATGGGGATGCTTCTTCAGCTGTTTTAGTTCTTTGATTTAGACCCCTTATAATGATGATCTTTGCCAATTCTCAACAGAAACCCTAGAATTCTCTCGCAGCAAATCGTCGAGGAAAAACAATAATAAAATAATATAATTGAAGCAAGAAAAAGACGTGTAGATCAAATCGAAGATTTTCGGAACTGCCGCCAAAATTCAGCTAAATTCACGAGAATTCAGAGCGATTTGCCCGTTGACGAATCTATCGAAACGAGCTTGCCCCTCTCGCAGAAGACAGATCTCCGCCGTCGACGCTGAAGCTTCTGCTGAATCCTCGCCGGACAGCAGAGAGCACCATAGAAAAATTCGCCTGAAATCTGAATAATTCACCGACGAAAGAAACGGCGGCGGTCTCAACAACCCAAGATTCAGACAGCGAGAGAGCGAGAGAGAGAGAGGAGAAATGCGGCAAAATTCGAGCGAAATTAAATCTAAATTTATCGCCGGTTTAGAGAGAGAGAGAGAGAGAGAGAGTTGCTTTATAACCACAGAGAGAAGAGAGAAGAGTCGACAGGTCTCCTGGCTCTCCGCCGAGATCTTTATACGGCGCTCTTTTTTTTAATTTCCTCTTCTTTTTTTTAATCGTCTCGTCTCCCGCAACTTCTTTTCCGTTGCGCCCAAACGACGTTCGACTTAACGTCGTTACGCAATTAACGGCAGTAACGCCGTTTCCATCTGTAGTCCCAGTTCATGGAGCGGAGACGGGATGCTAGATCTAACGGCCGGGATGCTAGGTCTAACGGCGGGATTGCGATGGGCCGGCGAGCGGATCACGTGAGAGGTGGGATCACGTGCGGCGGGTCTGATTGACTTAGGTGTTGAGAAATAGTACGGCAAAAGAGAGAGAGCGGGGAAGGCGTGGGGAGGGTCCAGGACTCCAGATTAAATTTGGAGACTGGAGTCGAGAGAAATAATTAATTCTTTTTTAACAGAAATGGAGTGAGCATCAATGGGCAGGGTGAGGTGACGTGCCGAGTCACCTGCTTGACAGGCATCTCGTGGCAGGATCACGTGTGGGTGGGGTGCCATCGGATACGGATCGGATATTGTCTTTATCATCTCCATATCCGCACCCAACATTTGGATACGGATACGGATACAGATATTGGCGGATGTGAAAAAATGATATCCGTATCCGTCAAAATCGGATATCGGATATGGATCCGATATTAGCGGATCGGATGCGGATACTAATCGGATATATAAAAATGGATACGCTTAAGGAACAACTAAATAGATATACTTATATTACTTTTTATCTCGTTTACAATAATATTAAATGTGATACATATTATGATATTATTGTGGACGTATCAATGTTTCCACCGTATCCATTGTCATTCGACTTCTATAGCAATATATTACACGAGTCCGGTGCTATATGTCGATTCGGATGGCATGATTGATGCCGAAATACTCAAAATATCTCATTCTACTCTTGCAAGAATCCGATACTTTCTACTATTACTTTTTCACCAACTCAAAATATCAAAATTAATTGCCTCATTCCATTGAAGAATACTCTCTTTCATACCAATATCATTGTCAAGCACCCAACTTTCGGATATCGGATCGGATACGGATAGGATATTGCTTTTATCATATCCGTATCCTCACCTAACTTTCGGATACGGATACGGATATGGATATTGAGGGATGTGAAAAAATGATATCCGTATTCGGGTTGGAGGCGGATTCGGATACGGATATCCGCGGATAATCCGCATCCGGTGGCACCCCTATGTGCGGGAGATTTCTCCACTCACTACGACTTACTTGTTTGATAGTTACTGACAGAGTAAAGTCACGTCATCGTTTCTACAAATCATGTTTGATCCGATTATTAGAGAAATTTATAATTATTGCATAAGCTCTCACAAACAATGTCATTTTTGTAAGCGGGATGTTTTCAAGTTGTGAGTGGTGAAAAATAATGAATAACTCACTACTCATGGGTCCCTCAAAAAGAATTTCTCAGAAAAAACTAGATAATATGGTTGATACAGAAATCTCAATTTTAATTTTGGTTCCAAACTTGCCCTTGCTCATTTCCACCTCTCTTCTTTTTTCCTTAATTTAATTTAATTTATATTTACTTTTATTATTTGATAAAGAAGAAAGAGAAGAACACTTATTTATGTAATGACAAGGTACCACTAGTTATGGTTCTTAGTTGTGTGCGTATATATACACACACATATTGATCACATGTTTATACTGATTTAGAAGAAACAACATGAAACGTTGATTGAGAGAGAGAATGAGAAAAACATGGTGCATGAGTCATATGAATACTATATGTTCCTATAATCATAGAGAGATTTTAAGATCTAGTGGATTTCATAAGGAGTTTTTTTCACATGAATCACATGTTTCATATGAGTCACATGTGTCATTGATATTTCTAACACCCCTGCAAGCAAAGCGGGTTTGAAAGAACCGAGAGCTTGTTCTTCAGCATAGAAAACCTTAATGAGCTTAAATGCCTAGTAAGGATGTCTGCTAGTTGATTTTTAGTGCTCACAAACCGAACATCTAGTACTCCATTGGGGACATAGTCCCGCACAAAATGAATGTTGATCTTAACATGTTTGGAGCATGAGTGATGAATATGATTGACCGAGAGATATGTTGCACCGAGGTTGTCTCTGAGAACTATTAGGGGAGATTGCGAAATTCCAACCTCACGAAGTAATGACTGCAACCAAACGACCTCTATTTTAGTATTGGCCACGCCTCTATACTCTGTCTCAATGCTAGATCATGCCACAATGCACTACTTCTTCGAGCTCCAAGAAATGAGATTTATACCAAGAAAAATATAATAGCCACTGGTAGAATTTTGATCATTAATCGACCCTGCCCAGTCTGCATCGGTGTAAGCAGTAAGCTATATGAAGAATGACGAGAGAGAAAATGGCCATGCTGAATGGTAGATTTGAGGTAACAGAGAATCCATTTTACAGCGCTCCAATGCTCATCGTTGGAGCTTGCATGAATTGAGCGACCTTATTCAACGAGAAGGCAATATCGGGTCTGATAAAGCTTAGGTATTGTAGAGCCCCAACTGTACTTCGATAGACAAAGGGGTTAAAGAGAGGTTTGCCAACAATCTTGGAGAGCTTATAGGAAGTAGCCATAAGCGAGTTGACGAGCTTGACACCATCCATCTTGAGCCAGAGAAGCAAGTCACGGATGTACTTCTATTGAGAGAGAAAGAGACCTGAGGGTGTACGGTGACACTCCACGTCCAAGAAATTGTGCAGGGGGCCGAGGTCTTTTAGTGAAAACTCCTGGCATAGTTCATGAATAAGACGAATGACAACCCGTGAGTCATTGCCCGTGATGATGATGTTGGCCCAGAGGCCCTTCACTCTAGTTTTGATGATGATTAACTAATGTAGTTATAGTTTACTAATAATCTTATGATATTTAGTTTCAGATATTTGATCAAGATATTAGTAGGTGATTAGCTTCAACAAAAGTATTTTGGAGCCATCATATGTTGATTCAAGAGCTCGAGCGTCAAGATCGCATCTAGCACTCGGTTGGAGTCAAGCTCGTTGGATCGGTTTTGGATCGAGTCGACTTGGAGAAGGAGTTCTACAAGAAAACCTCGGCTTGTTTAGTTTATGGTTTAGATTTTGTGTTAAAGATTAGATAGTGTTGATATGCTCAAGTTCACAATGCATACACAAGTTTAAAGTTTCATGTTTGATTTTTCAGTTTAACCGATCTTGGTTTTCATGTCAAAAATATAGATATAATATCTTTCATGTATATTGGATTCTATCCATATACAACATGCTTAAAAGTTATTTCAATATCATATTTTTGTATTTGCATGAGTTTTGGAGAAAACGGTTTTCCATTTCAAAATTCTAGTTTTTGGAAAATACAGTTTTCGGTTTTAAGCTTAACTTCAAGAACACAAAAATAGTTCAAATTGTTTAGAATATGTGTTGAATTTTACTCACACATATTTGTATTTCAAAGATCTTATAAGAACTGATTTTTGTTGAATTTATGTGATTTTATGGGATTTAATCAAAGGTAAAAAGATAAGTTTTCAATTCCTAAAACTGTTTGACTTGGCTGTTCGAGGCAGAAGTCGGTCGACCGGTCCAGTCGACCGACGTGCATAGACGTGAACGCATCCATGGCCTGGTGGGCCGGTCGACTGGGCGGTCGACCGTCCAGAGAGCTCTGCTCTCTGGAATTGGCCCCGGTCGACCGGCCTATCGACCGGCAAAGAGCTGTTGCTCTCTGTATGCAGTCCCGGTCGACCGGGTGGTCGACCGGTGGCACAACGGTCATAAAAATGACCGTTGGGCCGGTCGATCGGAAAGGCAAAAATGCCCTTTCCTACTGCCAACGGGCAGATTTGTTTGTGGGCTATATATACTCACCTCTTTGAGCTGTTTTAGTTAATAATTTCAAGAGCAAAAATTCTCATCTTCCTAAGTGTTTTAACAGCAAGTTTTAAAAGAGTTTTGAGTTTAAAGTTTTATCTTTATTTGTTTTAAAGTGTTGGAAAATTCAAAGAAAAGAGAGTCTTTTGGGAATTAGTTTTTGGTCTTGATTTCTATATCTATTTGGAGATTTTTCCAAGTATTTTTCTTTGATCCAAACACTTTATTTTCTTACACTTGAGCTATCTATCTATCCTATCTATTAGGATCATTGTTTTGTGAGAAAGAATTGGTTTGTGGTCTTTGAGATCACCAAGTATTGTAAACCCTTTCCTTTGCTTTGGTTTTGTGCCTTTCCCTCTAAGTGTAGAGGAGGTTGTGCAATTGTGTTGTTGGTATCCCTCTAAGTGTAGAGGTGATTGAGTTTGTTGGTATCCCTCTAGTGAGAGGTTGATCTTGTGTTGGCTTTGTGCCTAGCCTCTAGTGAGATGTTGTATTTGTTAAGAGAGGAGTTGTGTACTCCCAAGTTATATTTGCCCAAATCCTCAGTGGAGGTTCCCTGTGTGGGAAGTCCTGTGTGGACGCTATAGTGGAAATCCTTCTGTGTGAAAGCTGGGACGTAGAGCTGGGTGTTCGAACCTCGAAACATATCTCGGTGTTTGCGATTGATCCACTATCTCTAAACTCTCTCTTATTTACCTTGCATTGATTCATATTGTTTATATCATATATATGCTTAGGTTTGATTGTGTGCCATACTTGTGTTAAACCAAGAGAGCTTCATATAGCACCTCAACTCTTATTCAGAGGAATCAAGAGGAGTTAGTCCAGAGCCCTTCACCGGGAATTCGGCTACACTCTTTGGTTACACAAAGTGTGTTGCAATTAGTTTTTAATTTCACATCATTTGTCATTAGATTAGCCTTACACCTATTCACCCCCCTCTAGGTGTACTCTCAGATGATGTCGTCCATATAGATAAGAACCAGAAGAAGATCAGTCCTGACCCGTTAAAGGAAGAGAGACGTCTCGGACTTGGAGCCCACAAAGCCCATTGTGGCTAGATAACTGCTGAGGAAAACCACACCCGTAAAGCCTGTTTGAGCCCATAGATACTGTGGCGAAGCTTGCATACATGATTGAGATGAGCGGGATCGATGAACCCCAAAGGTTGTTCCATGTAAACCGTATCAGTAAGAAAATTCTGCAAAAATGTATTATTCACATCCAACTGTTGATAGACCAACTCTTGGAGACGACCAGACTGCACACAGTATGGACAGTAGTCGGTTTGATGAAAGAATTAAATGTCTCACCATAGTCTAATCCTGGTTGTTGATGAAAATCTTGGCCATCAGGCAGGCCTTGTACCTGTCAACAGAACTATCAGGTTTATGTCTTAACTTGAAAACCTATTTGCAGCCAACCAGATTCATGGTAGGGTGGTATGACACAAGATACCAGGTTTTATTCTTAAGTAAGGTATTCATCTTAATGTCCATTGCCTGGCGTCACTTAAAATTTATAGAAGCTTGCGTAAAACATGTAGGTTCGACAGGAGCGACGGCCAAGTCGACCATGAGACAGGTAGGCATGGGATACCGGGTGGCTAGCCAGACCTTTGGTGTTCTGGTGTTATTCTGTATTCTGGTGACCATATGGTAGGTCCTGGTAGGAAGGGGACTAGATGAAAAAGACTCATCGGCGGGCGCTGGTGGACGTGGTGGAGAAGGAGCATGTGAGGGAGGGGTGGTGGAGGAGGAGAAGAGTCAATGGTGGGGCTAGCAAGAGAAGACGATACTGAAACAATGGAAGGTAACAGAGATGTGAAGATGGGGATTGGTGGTGAGGGCGTGGGAGTAGGTGGAGAGAGAGAGAGAGGACAGGGGAGACTGGAAAGGAAAGGAGGATTCGTCGAACACAACATCCCTGGAGATGTAAATACGACCAAAGGGGACATGTAAACATTGATAACCTTTATACGAAGTCGAGTACCTAATAAGACACATTGACTGGAACGAAAATTAAACTTATGAGTTTGGTATGGACGCAGATGAGGATAGCAAGCACAACTAAAAATACATAAGGAAAGGTAGTCAATGAAATAATTTCTAATAAGGAGATAAATTATAGAGGCAGGGGTGGGCATTCTATTGATGAGAAATGAGGCAGTTTGGAAAGCATAAGGCCAGTAATGGAATGGAATATTTGACCGGGCCAGAAGAGTGAGACCAATCTTGACAAGGTGGCGGTGCTTTCTCTCTGGTGCCATTTTGGGCACTAGTGTGTGACAAGATAAGCGATGAGCAATATCCTAAGAAGGCAAGTAAGGTCTAAATTTGATGAACTCGCCACCAACATCAGTTTGGAATGCTTTAATGGAACGTCCAAGAAATTTTTTCACATAAATTTTGAACTCAAGAAAAATAGAGAAAGCATCACTTTTATTAATTAAAAGATAAAACCAAACATACTTATTTTAGTGATCTACAAAATTAATATAATAGCGATGGCCACTTACAGCAGACACAGGAAACAGACCCCATAGATCATAGTGAATAAGCTCTAAAGAAGTAGTAGCAATCGTGAAAGATAGCGAAAAAGGGAGACGGTGACTTTTTCTTTTCTGACAGGGGATGCAGAGAGGGGTACCAGCACGGTCAGTGAAGAAAGTTAGCCGATACTAAGATAAAATACTAGAGACAACTCTGGTGGAGGGATAACCTAGATGCTCATGCCAGACGGAGAAAGATGCACGCTCATCGAGAAGAGCCTGAGAAGAGGCGGTGAAGTTATGGTTCCCCATGGAGAAGACATACAGGTCATCCTTAAGTTGTTCCCACAGTAGAGTTTTTCAGGTGGAGATATCCTTGACAAAACAAGAGTCAGGGTGGAATTCAAGAAGGAGTTTATTATCAGCAGTAAATTGACTAACAAACAAAAGATTTTTAGTGATACAAGAACATCTAAAGGTTTTTTAAGACAAAAGAAGAAATAAGAGAACACAATAAAGAAGCACCAGTAGATCGGATAGGAAACCTGTCCCGTTACCCATGCGAACTCTGTAGGGTCCTTGATATTCTGAGTGAACCGCCAGATTTGCCATGTCAGCCGTTAGGTGATGGGTGGCACCGAAATCAATATACCAGTTGGGATCGACTGGACTATTCCTATAAGAGTGGAGAAGAGCAGTTGGGCTAGCTGAAGGAGAAAGATTGTCATAACGATTATAGTAGCACTGGTTAGCATAATGGCCAAAATGATTGCAGATCTGGCATTGAGGTCGACCACCAACGAACTGATGTGGTGGTGAGAAGGGACGTCCGCGACCACGATCGTGCTCCTTTCCTCGGCCACGTTCACGACCACAGAAAGAAGATGGAGCTGAATGGTAGCTTGGAGTACGGGAATCAGTATGAACTGTAGGAGAAGGAGAGATGAGGGTTGTGGAGTCTAGTGAATAAATTTCTTGGCTAAGCATGAGACTGATGAGTTCTCTAACAGTATAGGATAGACTTGTGTGTTGACGGAGGTGACGAACGAGTTATACTCAGGAGATAGTGTAACAGCCTGGTTTTTTTTAAAATACTAATTAGCATTTTAATCTTGATTATAAGATAGTATCCGATAGTTAGAATTCATAAATTCGAAGATCATGTGATTATTAGTTAACATTGACATATGATTATCATTTGAGACTCTGTGTGCCATCTGGATTATTAAAATTTGGGATTTATTATGTGAACACTAATTAATTGAAATAATTTCATGACAATTGAAAACCCATAAATAGAACCAATAATTCAAGAGTAAGCACAAAGTATAATTGTAACATACAGTCTCATTTAAACATGATTTATTGTCCTAAGTTTTTGATAATACACACACACACACACACACACACACACACACACACCACACACTAGGGGTATGTTGGATGTGTTATTGTATATGGTAATGGAGATATCTAATACTGGTTATATGTACACCTATCAGTATCAATTGAACATTAGCTGAAAATAAATAGACAATCAAATAGAAGCATTCATTTATCACATATTTCATGTATCACATACATCATATTTTCATGTATCATGTATACTACACATCGTTAATACCATGCTACAACTAAGAATGAGATTAACTCCACTCATTGAGCCGTCGAGCTCACCCCCCGTAGCTTCATGTTTTCAGGGCAAATCAGAGATAAATATCCGCTAAAGGCAAGGGTAAAGCACTAGAAGGATTCGAAGCATTCATTGTGTGGGCCTACCAAGCTTTTATAATGATTTATAATTAAGTATTTTGTTTATATGTATGTACATAGAGTTGATGTTATAGATTAGACTGATAGTCGAATATGTGTGATTTGGTTCGATGATGTACATATGTAGACATGTGTATAAGTTCTATATGGATATTATCTTGAGTTGGCTTGTGTTAGACGGTGATACCGAGGAGAATAATCCCAAGTAAGTGTTTGATTTATTATCATGAGTTGTATCCACATGATGAATTTGAGAGATTTATAAGTAGGCGATGTCAAGCCGAAACTTTGATATAAACTGTGTGGGATATTGTATATAGATATATGATTGATGAAAATTTTAGAATTGTCTGTATCGATGTATCAAAGCAGACTCCGTATTATAGAGGGAATGCTGCCGAAAATTTTGATGAATTCAGAGATGATTATAAATATTATATGATTGATTAGTATAATTGGATTGGATTAAAGTTAATTCGATGACTAAAATCTGGGACCATTACAGATAGACCAGTGAGCAAGATAGAGACGAGGTCAGAGTCGGCAACTGGATTAGCCACCGCCACCAGGTTGTCCATGATGGGCTTGACAGACTGAATGTACTCTAATATAGAAGAGGTGCCCATCTTGACGGTGTGCAGTTGATATTTGAGTTGCTGCACTCTAGCTCTGGAAGGTGACACAAAGATTCGCTCCAGAGAGCACCACAAATCATGAGATATGGTGAGGCCGATGACATAAGTAAGAACAGCCTCAGTGAGCGAGGAGATAAGTCAGCATAAGAGCATTTGATCAAGTTTGATCTAGTGAGTGTATTCTACATTGATAGTGGGCTGAGCATCCTTCTCGGTAGAAGGAAGGAATCGGATTGAAACGGAGAGATTCTATCGACGAGGCCTTTGAGATCATGGAGTTTGAGAAAAGAAGGGAACTGTGAACGCCACACTAGGTAGTTTCACTTGTCGAGTTTGATGTTTAAAAAGTGAGTGATGTTGGGATTGGGAGTAACTGTGGATATAGGTGTTTGGATGGAGGTGAGGGAAGATGAAGAGGAAATACTTGACATGGTATAGGAGTTGCTCTGATACCAAGATAAAGAAGAAGGAGAAGAACACTTATTTGTGTAATGACAAGATACCACTAACTATCATTCTTGATTGTATATATATACACATATTGATCACATGTTTATACTGATTTAGGAGAAACAATAGGTAACATGGATTGAGAGAGAATGAGAAACACATGGTGCATGAGTCCCATGAGTATCATGTGTTCCTATAATCATGGAGAGACTTTAGGATCTAATTGATTTCATGAGGGATTTTTTCACATGGATCACATGTTTCATATGAGTCACGTGTTATCATTGATATCTCTAACATTATTAACACAATAATTAGTCTGCAAAAGATCTTGAGAACCAAAAAAAATTTAGCTGGTTATTATGGGGTAACTAGCAATATACAAAACCTAAAATAAATTATATAGTGTTTTTTCCTCTAAATTACAAGAACTTGCAAAGAATATTTGATGCAAATCATTAAAATAAGCTTCACTTTTTCTTTAAGAACTAGAGTTTTTTACTTCCCTTTGTAATATATTGGAAAATAGTTTTATTAAACGTCCAATTAAAGTGCATTGAATATTTTATGGTCAGAATCAGACCACTCCTCAAGATTGCGACATGTGTCCCGCCGCATCAAGAGTATCTCAAGTGGACAACGAACTCAAAATACCAATTGGCTCACACCCAACCCCAAGGAGAGAGAGCCTCGGGCTTGCCCGAGCTCACATTCGACCTCGAGGAAAGGACCTCGGGCCCTTACTTTTCCTGATATCCACAACTATCAGACTTTTCTCCGACACAGGCTCTCCACATAGACCCTCGCTTCCACTGGACACAGCTCAGCAACAGAGTTTTTCAATTCATGAAGGTAATTATGCTGTCATGATATCCCCACATTCTAAATACTTCCCTATTTGAGTAGGTACTTATAGATAGTGTCAGATATCTTGATATGTCAATCCCAACAATAAAGCACAACAATCTGAGCAGTTATGAAAAGATTCAAATATGCAAATTATGCAGTTATGGAGATCCGAGAAATCAGCGGCATAAGTTACGCCCCTATTGAGTACTTATGCACTTGGAGATCTAGGAAGAAGGGGGCCCGCAAGAATAGAAAAATTATAAATACCACAATATATTACTGAATTCACTGTAATATCTCAAAATATAGTGAATTATTTCTCTACTCCCTGTGGTTTTTTCCAAATTAGATTTTCACGTAAAATCATCTGTTTTTGCCTGTTTAATGTATTGAAGCCTAAATCCACCATTGATTTAGACAGACCCCCGCTCATTTGTGGTGTGAGATTGACCATTCGATCTATCGCATTAGAAAATCTCCACCACAAATTGGTACTTTCATTAAGATCTGAGTCCTTAACTCAAGATCTATCCCCTAAAACTTAAAAAATCTTCCTCAAAAAGTCTCTTTTACGTCGACGATGGCCCTGAGAAAATAAGTCATCAAAGGTAAAACGTCCAAGGGTAAAGCAATCGAAGCCCAAGAGTCCCTTCACCAACCAACGATCAACCATACGCCACCGAGGACACGGGCTCCTCATCACGATAAGAGCCAGTCGCTAGCATCCAGCCCTCATAGCAGCACGAAGGCTAACTCTTTCAGACGCTCAACGAGATGAGAGAGCAGACGAAGGAATAACAAGTGCAATCAGACCGCGAAGGGGAACAAATGGCTCTCGATTGCGAGAACATCCTTCAAGAGAAAGAGAAGTTGAGGCTCATGAACCAATAATTCATGGCCCAAGTCGCAACCCTCCAGAACAACCGAGTGCAAACAGAGGGCAACCCCAAGAACAACAGGTCTCCTAACCTCCACACTCTTGATGAACTGATCCAAAAGCAGATCGGGGAGACCGGACTGTTGGATCACCCGACTCCAACCACCAAGATCCACGAGTCTCCTCTATCCTGAGAGATCTAGGAGAACAAATTTTCGAAGAAATTCTCCACTTCGATATTTGGCTACTACTCTAGAGTAAGTGATCTTGTGGATAAGATGGTGATCCATCCCCGCAATGATTCAGTCACGTGCCTCACCTTTTCTGCTAGCCTAGAAGGCATGGCCTCAGACTGGTTCTATTCGCTACCACCGCGATCTCTTCACAATTTCGCTGAAGTGACAGAGGTATTCCTCACCCAATATGCCTCCCACCAAGAGGTCAAGAAGAATAGTCATCATCTTCTCTCTGTCAAAATGAGGTAAGGAGATAGACTCAAGTCATACATCAACTTCTTTCAGAATTGTTTGGTACGGAAAGAGATTTGCCGTAAAATTTCCTTGAATCAGTTGAAAGATTACAACAAAACAATATTCCGACTACAAGGGAGGGAGGATGCTTGAATCTTCCCTTTGTTTAAGGCTGGGTTCTTCGTGTGGCGATGGAGAGTGAATCTTGTTCTCCGTTGACCAGATGACCGTCCTGGACCGTCGGGGGTCTTCTCTTCGGCCGGTAGGGGAGTAACTCAGCTCCGTCTACCAAACTCTCAAAGAGGAGGTAGGCAAAGAGCGGCTAGTACTCAGTAAGCTCGCTGAAGAGTCTTCTCTCTCTTGTTGGTGTCAGGCTTCTCTCTCTCTTGCCCAGAATAATCCTTCCCTTTTGATTTAATTTGCTCGCCCCACCTTCATAGCCAACAGGGCTATTTATAGGGGTCTTAGGGGGTGATCGTGCCCCCTAAAAATGCGCCTGAACGAGGGGCCACTACCCGCCATATGTGCGGTAACTGACCCCACAATCCGGGGCGGTTGCAACTGAGACGCGGGCTTCGGGCTGGACGCGCCTTGATGTTGAGACGCGGGCTTTGTGCCGACGCGCCTTGATGTTGAGACGCGGGCTTCCGGCCGGATGCGCCTTGATGCTGAGACGCGGGCTTCGGGCCGGACGCGCCTTGATGCTGAGACGCGGGCTTTGTGCCGACGCGCCTTGATGTTGAGACGCGGGCATCAACCCTCGCGTCTAGTGCTTGAGACTGCTGCTTTGATGGCTTGCCTGTTAGACACGCCTTGATGTTGAGACGCGGGCTTTGTGCCGACGCGCCTTGATGCTGAGACGCGGGCTTCCGGCCGGACGCGCCTTGATGCTGAGACGCGGGCTTCCGGCCGGACGCGCCTTGATGCTGAGACGCGGGCTTCGGGCCGGACGCGCCTTGATGCTGAGACGCGGGCTTTGTGCCGACGCGCCTTGATGTTGAGACGCGGGCATCAATCCCTCGCGTCTAGTGCTTGAGACTGCTGCTTTGATGGCTTGCCTGTTAGTCATTTTTAGACAGCCTACAGAACCCCCTCCAAAGTTTCCGATATTCCGCAGTTGAATGGGACGGATTTCGGAATACTTTGGACTTAAACCGCGTTCGCCTTTGTGACTGGACTGTTGATGCTTCGGGTTTGACCTTATCCGAATTTGGTCTTCGTGAGTGTACTGTTGAACTCTTAGAAGCCATCAGAGTCGATCGTGTTGAGTGTCTAGATACGCAGCCTAGACCTCCCCAATTGCTTTTAGTCTGTCACGGGTGCGTTTTTGGCTGGGAGTAGTTGGTTGTCTGTTGGCGCCAGTGTACTGTTGAACTGTCTTGCAGACGCATAAGACTGGACGCAGGCTCCTTTTTGAAAAGCAGAGGCTGCTTTGAAGACGCAGCTTCCATAAAATAGACGCGATGTTTGGCCAGACGCGAACTCCTTAGAGGAGACGCGATTTTCCGAACGCACTCTTGGAAATGCTGACGGGGCATGTCCGGTGCGTTTTCAGGGCGCGGACTTTATGCTATGTCATGATTACGCCGCCAGCTGGCCTGGGGAAACGGTGAAATCTTTCTTTTTGGCGCGCGGATCTCCCGGTTCATTAAATGAACTGCTCCACGTGTCAACTTCTGACTCGCGGCGGGGTTGCGACGCATGATCTTCGCCACCAGAAATGATTTTGCCACACGCGTCAAGCGACGATTCGCTACAGTGTCCCTTGGGTCACGCGTCGCGTAATCTTCGCGAATCCCTGTGCCTATAAAGGCAACAGTTGAGGAGATTCCTCTTCTTCTCCGAACGCGTTTGCTGAGAACTTTAGAAAAACACTTTCCCTTTCTGTTCTTCTGTCCAATCTCAGACCAAGTTCGCCATGGCACCAAAGACCAAGCCGACCGCTTCTTCCTCAAAGGCGACCACTACTGAGGCCCGGAGGGGCAGTTCTTCTTCTGCGCAGGGCGTCGTCCTCCAAGGTCTCCAAGGTAGTATGCCCTCTAGGCATGAACCCTTAAGAACTTTAACACATTAAAAACGTGTTTGATTCCCAGACGCAGTCTTTGGGATGATAACCGGGACGCACTTCGAGTCCTTCACTTAGAATATTTCTAATTGTGAAGGTCTCTGGACGCAGTTTGCAGAACGCAGATTTGATCTTCGTGTTCTGTATCATCAGGCGCCGATTTGATGAATCTGGCGTCTGAGTCCAAGTGCTTTGAAATTCCACAAGTCTTGGTTTGCAGAACGCGGATTTGATCCTTGCGTTCTGTGCCATCAGCTGCCGATTCTGATGAATCCGGCGTCTGAGTCCACGTACTTGGAATTTCATAAGTATTGGTTTACAGAACGTGGCTTCAATCCTTGCGCTCTGTGCTTCCTGACGCAGATTTGCAGGTCTGGACGCGGCTTTGATAATTCCTGCGTCCAGCGTCTCTTCTGCGTTTGGACGCAGATTCGCAGGTCTGGACGCGGATTTGATAATTCCTGCGTCCAGTATCTCTTCTGCGTTTGGACGCAGATTCGCAGGTCTGGACGCGGATTTGATAATTCCTGCGTCCAGTATCTCTTCTGCGTTTAGACTAGGAACACTTAGTATTTCTCCTTGCTTTTGGTAAAGCATCTGACTAAAGTGTTTTTATCTTTTTGCAGCGCCGCAACCTGATACTTCACTCCCCAAGATACGCCATTTTGGGCATGTAGGTGGTGTTGACCGGAACTTGACCTTCGTGCTACAAAGGACTGTTCCTGTGACTGCTGACCAGTCTCCGGCTCGTGAGAAGAAACTCTCGAATGTCGATATGAGGACCCTTCGAGTGCTTATGACCGATGCAGCATTCACTACGGATGATGGCAGCAAGCTGGAGAAGCCCGCCTTCTTCTTCGGGGATCGTATCCATGATGGCGGCCATCGCGTGTACGAAGGGACTTACACTTGGCTCCGTCAAATAGGGGGCAGAAGGTTCTTTCTCCCGGCCATGGAGAGGATGTACCCTATGTTCTATTTCCAGCATATGTCCGTCCCGCGGAAGATGGAATTTGACCTTGCTCGATATGCTCCTGAGGTTACTCTTGGCGATCTGGGCTCCCACTACCAAGTGCACCGTCATGACAGCCACGACGGGTCTGTTATCGGCCTTTTCCCTGGGTCGCGCAAGAGGGAGATCCCGTCTGGAGAGATACCGCACATTGGCACCACCTTCCTTAACGCATTCATGGCAGCGGAGGGCGATTATCCGGTGGCGTTCCGTGCGTATGGGTGGATCCGTTCCACGGAACATTACTGGTGGGGCAGAATGGTTGGCTTTGTCCTTACCGAGCTCGGGGATTTGCTGAGGCGCATAGGACTGTACCCAGCGGTCAGGGCTGTACAGTGGGGGATCCCTCAAAGTTCTCAGAACTTCTTGGGATCTTAGAGCGTTACAATCCTTTGACGGGGACGTTCTTTACTCCAGTCGGGGAGATGGGCCTTGCCCTACACGAGCTGCACGAGGTCTCAGGACTGGTAACAGGGGACATGCCCTATGAAGAATATGTCCCTACCGCTGTGGAGCTTCGCCACGTGAAGGAGGAGTTTCCCCTGATATACGAGACCTACTGGGAAGTGCTATGTCACTTCCATATCTGCGGTCAGCTCACCAAATGGCGGTCGCAGGGGGTCAAGTACCTGTCTTGGGCCAGTTATTTGTTCAACAATGTGAACACCAAAGACCACTTGATCACCCGACTGGCTCCCAGCTCTGATAGGGAGATTGAAGACCGGATTGACCAGGCTTCTGAGAAGTTCTACACCACGGAATCGAACGAAGATGGTTTCGACCCCGACTTGGTTTTCGAAAGCTTCCACCATCAAGCCCGGACTCCTATCTCCGATCGGGCGCTGCTGGCAGGTTTTCTGATGCTGTGGCTAAAGCGTTGTGTGGTGCCCACGCTGCCACATGAAGTTATAGTTGCCGACGTGGTGTACCCGGCGGTGCTTCTGGCCCATGGCAACCCTATAGCTCTTCTCCCGACCGTGGTGGCTGGTATTCAGAGCGGGCTGCGGGCGCTGGCTAAAAGCTTTTGTGAGCCCCCAAAAACTGTGGATTCCGAGGGAAAGCCGCTCACGGACTCAGAGGGGAATCCAATGGTGAAGCATCCCAATCCTCGGGTCGAGCTGCCTTACACATACCTTATGGCCTGGTATGTGATGCACTGCCCTCTTTGATGACGGCGGTGCGTTGGAAGGAGGACTCCGTCCCCTTCATACAGCGATTGGAGGGTTCGAGGTGGCAGGATCCTTACATATATTACATCCGGAAGCGTCTTTCAGCCCCGGCAAACTATCAGCTCAATCGTTGCCTCCCCCAGATCCCTGATGCATCCTACGGCGATCTACTTGTCGATTCCGCCGGCCCAGATGATTTCTCGAGGTTATCCCAGGGAGCCTTCTGGTGGTTGCTTAATATTCGGCCCGGGTACATGCTTTTTCGACAAGGGACGTCATGCACCATTGAGCCATACATGCCGAATCGCTTCGCCCGACAGTTCGGCTATGACCAGCTCTATATCGGGAACCCCAATGCTCAGCTCGCCTTCGAAGGGAACTTGTTCGAGGGTGCTCGGGCCTGGTATTATAGTGTGGCTGGAGGGACAGGGACAACCTTCCGTCTACCTCTCGAAGCGCCCAAGTGCCAGATGAGTCTAAGCTATTGTACTTGGTACTCCCAAGCCGTCCAGACACCAGACTTTCTTCCGGCGTTTTCATGTATCGAGAGCATCAATGCAAGTCTCGAGGCAAGGAAGGATTCCGCTAAGCCAACGAGACTCGTAGAACAGTACCTGAAAGCCCGGAAGGAGGTCGAGAGGAAGACGAAAAGAGAGCCACAAGCTACAAAGCCACAACTGCCAAGGGCAGAGCCACGAGCGGCGAGGGCGGAGCCACCAGTAACGAGGACGGAGCCACGAGCGACGAGGGAGGAGCCGCGGACGAAGAGATGTAAGCAGGTGGTGAGTAAGCGTCCTCACCGCCCCACTTCTGTTATTGAGCCTGCCCCGAAGAAGGTTAGGAGGGACTTGGCGGCTGAAGTCTCCCAATCCGGAGCTATCTCTGCCGGAGTTGAGGCTCCTCCTGAAGACGTCGTCAGAGTTGAGGAACCTCCGGAAGAGGAGGATTTCCCCCCTTTAGTTCGTGCTTCTAAGTCGCACCGCGAGGCTGTGGAGGAAGGGGAGTTCATCGAACAACCCGTTATTGCTGCTGATGCCGAATCCCCAGAGATTGACATAATGGGCGATGAAGATGTTGAACTTCCGGAAATCTCAGCTCAGCTCAAACCTCCTTCTGCTCATGAAGGGAGAGATGAGGCACAGCAGTTGGGGTCTCCCGGCGTCTTCATCTCTAGTTCCAGGGCCGTCGACCCTAGTCCTACTACTGGGGTGATTGGAGGCAAGGCTCCGATTACGGAGCTTCCTGAGCTGTCGTCTTCTTCGTTCTCGGGGGAAAGCCTCTTTGAGGACGACGTCGACTATAGCGAGGAACCCGCTCCTCCTGATCAAAGCAAGTTCTTCCATGTCTCAGAGGAGGAAATGTATGGAGGCGAGCCATCGTCTGCACCGTCAGTGGCGGCTATCCCTGTTAAAGGTACCCTTTCCCCCTCCTGTCCAATTTTCTCTTTGCATGTTGAAGAAGATGTCTTGACATTCTTCATTTTATATTGCAGGGCCAACCGGAGATGCCGAGGCTACAACCTCCTCGCATATTGAGGAGATGGTGGGAGAGTTGACTCGGCCACAGGGAATTGAGACCTCAGCTGCTGAGATGCCCTCAGAGGGGGCAGCTGCTGATACTGGGGAGCCTTTCACTCTACCAGAGGAGGAAGCCACTACTGAGGTCAAGAAGGCTCGGGTGGAGGGTCCGACGGCAGGTCCACTCCCAGGAGATTGCACAGCTCAAGTTTCAAGTGAAGCTTCTGAGGAAATCGTGCTTGCCACTCCATCATTGGTCGCGGAAGTTCCCGCAGGGATAGCACCTCCGGAAGCACCAGTGGCTGGTTCCGCTCTTGCCGTATCGGCGGTTAGCATGACTTCTGCGCAAAAAGAGCCGGCCTACACCCCTTCTTCCGAGATAGAAAGGGGGTCGGGGAGCGTTCCGGGTGATGACAGCATGGACTTCCTGACGCGCAGTACGGTGCGGCAGTTCTTTGAAGCGATGCGATCGTGCATCGACTTTATCCTTTCTGGGCGTCGTTCTTTTGACTTTGCCCGGAGATTTCTCGGGAATGTGGCCGAGAACATCGAGCTAGTCGGGGGCCTTCCTCTTGCTCAGGCATGTATGCGGGTGGTGGATCAGTTGGAGAGTGACCTGAAAGAGCTGAAGTCTTTAGACGAAGCTGACTCCCTCCACGAAACCCAAGTCATCCTGGATAGCCTCCTTTCTGCCCAAAGGCAAGAGCGACAGGAAGTGGAAGTACAAATTGCCGAAGAGGTCAGCAACCTTGAGCGTTCCCAGGCTGAATGCCAAAGGCTGATTGAAGACTCAGGGGATACTGAGCTTATCATGCAGAACACAGAGCTTGCTATTACCAACGCTCGGGCTGCCATTGCTAAGGCCAAAGCCATGCTAGCTGTCAATGAAGAGAAGCTCGTCGCCCTCCAGAAGAAGCTAGAGGAGCAGAAGGCTGCAAGGGTACGGGCTGAAGAGAGCCAGTCTGTTCATCTCTCCAGATTGGAGACTTTGCGAGCCCAGCTGGCTGAAAAACCCTGCCTATCTGAAGAGGAGCTGCGGGTCCAGGCGATGATGGAGGCTGAGAAGGCACGTCAGCATGAGATGCATCGTCTCAGGGAGCGCATCCGTTCCCTACCAGATCGAGATTTTTAGCCTTCTCCTCCCTTTTTTTGTAACGCTCAATCTTATTTGTATAAGAGAGCGTTTTTGTATCACTTTCATATTTTTGGATATAAATAAAAGTGACACCCTCCTTTTTACTTCTTTTGTCTCGAACTCTTTGCCTTTGGTTGGACATGTAGGAGCAAGGAAGTCTTTTGATCTTTATCAAAATTATAATCATAATCTTAATAAGTCAAAAGTATTGAGGAAAGATCTTGTTCCAAGAACTTTCATGACACTGTCAGAGGTGTAAGCTTAACTTGACAGAGGTGATTTTTGGTGGACCTGCCACTTTGTGGAAGAAAGTGACAGGTGGAGTTCGTACCCCCAGGAAAGATGAACTTTTATCAAGGATTTGTGCTTAACTTGATTTCAGATCAGCTGGGGATGTTGATGGAAACATTGTTTATTGGTGTAATGTTAAACAACAATGCCTCCAAAATGAATTCGATATTCTGTTGGGGAGAATATCAAATGAAACTAGACTCGCGGGGGAATCTAGGGAAGTCCTTACCGTTAGAGGTGTGATATTAACTTAACGGGTTGGAAATAGTCTTGTCAGAAGTGTAATGTTAACTTGACAAGGACATGAGTTAGAGGTGTGATATTAACTTAACTCATCGACATCTCAGTTTTATAAGGGAAAACTGAGGGTGTCACTGTCATAGGTGTGATGTTTAACTTAACAGTGAGGGTAATGCTAGAGGTGTAATGTTGAACTTGGCATTAGTCGTCTCGGCTTGAAGAAGTCGAGGAAAGGTCATAGCCATAGGTGTATTGTTGAACTTAGCAATGACTCGGATGCTAGAAGTGTAGTGTTAACTTGGCATCGTCCATTCAGCTTCGATATGGAAGTCTGAAGAAAGGGTGACTGTCAGAGGTGTAATATTAACTTGACGGGCACCTGATATACTGCTTAGAGGTGTAATGTTAACTTAAACAGTAGTTTGTCAGAGGTGTGATATTAACTTGACAAGAATTGGCTCTTGATAGGAGCAATTTGAGGACCTGTCATTCTATTGATGAGAATTGACAAGTGGAATTTGAAATGCCAGAGGTATAGTGTTAACTTGGCAATTTGAAGTTTGCTGCTCTATGTAGAGGTAACAAGCGGGGCTTGTACTCGACAAGGAGTATTCATTACCAGAGGTATAGTGTTTAACGTAGTAATGTTTGCATTTTGTGGTCCTACCATTCTATGGATGAGAATTGGTAAGAGATTTTGGAGGAGAGAGTGGAATCAGGTCCACTTAGGATTTTAGCAAACCCTCAGCTGTCAACGGATTTGAGGTGCCTTTACCAACTACCGTTTGAGTTGGGCTAGCCATGCTATTCCCCTCAGCATGATGAGTTGTCGAGGACTTATGTTGGGCTTAGATGCCAACCTTTTCCTCTATCCTTAGCCGTCGAAGGCATCGGATGTTTTTGATCAGAGGTGTAATTTTAACTTGATCAACAGAAGAACACCATCTAGGGATAGTATTTCTTCAGGAATTTGCCATTGATTGGCATCATGAGTGTATCGCCATTAGAGGTTATGAGACGATACGATCCATTCGAGTAGACCGACTCTACTACAAATGGTTCTTCCCATTTGGGTTGGAATTTTCCCTTTGTCTTGTGCGTCATGACCATGGGTCTCCGGACGGCTAAGACAAGGTCGCCTTTCTTGAAAGTTCGCGTTTTGACTTTCTTGTTGAAGGCTCTGGTGATGCGAGCTTGATAAAGCTCGATCTGCTGCTGGGCCTGCAGACGCTTGTCGTCTAAGGCCTCCAGTTCTTGGAGTCGCTGTCGATGCTTCTCCTCTGTTGTCATCTCGGCGGTCAGGGCGACGCGTAGAGATGGAATTTGGATTTCCAGTGGGAGGACAGCTTCACATCCGTACACCAAGGAAAATGGCGTGGCTTTAGTTGGGGTTCGCACGGTCGTGCGATATGCCCATAAGCATTCACCCAACTTATCGTCCCAGTCTCGTTGACTTTTCGAGACGAATTTCTTGAGAAGCTTGCCAATAGTCTTATTGAAAGCTTCCGCGAGGCCGTTGGCGGGAGGATAGTATGCCGTTGATGACACACTCTGGATTCTGAACTTAGCACAGAATCTCTGGAAAGCCTGGCTGATGAACTGGGGTCCATTGTCATGGACGATCCGCCGAGGCACACCGAAGCGATAGATAACGTGATGTTTCACGAACTTGATCACGTTAGACGATTTTACCTCTTTTAGAGGAACAGCTTCGGCCCACTTGGAGAAGTAATCGGTTATTGCTAGAATGAACCGATGTCCTTTCGATGATGGTGGGCTGATGGGGCCGACCACGTCCATCCCCCACATTTCAAACGGCCAAGTAGAGGTCGTAGAGTGGAGGTACCCTGGTGCCTGATGGATGAAATCGCCATGTATTTGACAGGCATGACATCTTTTGGCGTAGGCAACAGCATCGGCAACCATCTTGGGCCAATAGTAACCCAATCTTTGGAGTCGGTTTGCCAGCTTTGGGCCAGGTTGATGAGCTCCACAAGTACCATCGTGGGCTTCTTTCAATACTCCTTGGGCTTCTTTTGATGAGAGGCATCGGAGCAGGATCCCGTCATGCGATCGACGATACAATGTTCGCGAAATCGCATTGTAGTAGAATTTGGGGGCTTTCCTCCGAATGGCGGCCGCCTCTTTGGTGTCTTCAGGCAGGATGCCGTATAAGACATAATCAATATAGGGAAATCGCCAGTCTTTAAGCTCTGGAGCGGTTGACACTTCAAGTGTTTCTTTACCGCGACGATCTCCTGTTGACCCTGGGTAGTCTCCGGGGGAAATTTTTGGACAGTATAGGTCGTGGCTATAGACGAATACCTTCTCCATTGCTCCTGCTGGAGAGCTAGGGAAGCTGCGAGAGATGCGAGGGCATCTGCATGCGCATTTTGGCTTCGCGGCACATGGTCGATGTAGAAGTTTGAAAACTTCTCCGCCATGTGGATTGTCGCGTCGTAGTAGGGTACTAGATCTTCATGTCTGACCTCATACTCTCCGCGAACTTGGCTGACGATGAGTTTGGAGTCACCGTACGCTTCGAGATTTTTAACGCCAATCTCATCGGCGAATTGCATCCCAATCAGGAGGGCGTTGTATTCCGCCACATTGTTGGAACAGGGCTCGGTTAACGAGATAGCTCGGGGGATCACGTAGTTTTGTGGGGAGACGAGTACTACTCCTACCCCCGCTACTGTGTGTCCCTTGGGGCTTGCCCTTGATGCACCATCGAAGAAAAGTTGCCATACTTGTCCTTCAAACGATGTCTGGGTTAGGCATACTTCGGCGACCTCATCTGGGAGATCCTCATAAAGTTTGGCTGCCCTCGGATCTGGGTGTTCGGCTAAGAAGTCCGCCACCGCTTGTCCTTTAATGGCCTTCTGTGGCAGGAAGTGCATCTCATATTGAGAGAGCAATATAGCCCATTTCGCCAGCCGGCCATTCAATGACGAAGGCTTTGTCATGAGTAACCTCAGGGGGTTGACTTTTGATATGACATTTATGGTTTGGCCTACCAGATAGTGTCGCATTTTCTGAATAGCGAACACCAAGGCCAAACACTCCTTCTCGATCGGGTTGTACCGATGTTCGGCCCCGATCATTGTTCTACTGAGGTAGTAGATTGCTCGTTCTCGTCCTTGGTCATCATTCTGAGCTAGTAGAGCTCCCAAAGAATGATCCATCGATCGGACGTACACCAGGAAGGGCTTTCCGGATACCGGAGCTGCAAGGACTGGTGGTTGGGTGAGGTATCGTTTGATCTCCTCGAATGCTTGTTGGCAAGCATCGTCCCATATGAACGAAACGCCCTTCTTCATCAGCTTGGCGAAGGGTTGGCATCTTCCGGAGAGATTTGAAATAAATCTGCGAATGTACGCCAGTCGTCCCTGCAATCCTCTGAGCTCCCTAAGGCTTCTTGGAGGTTGCATTTCCTGAATGGCGCGAACCTTCTCTGGATCCAAGTGAATTCCGGTAGAGGTTACAACAAACCCTAGGAATTTTCCGCTGGCTACCCCCCAGGAAGGACTTGGTAGGATTCATCTTCAATTGATGAGCCCGCATGATGTCAAAGACCGCTTTTAGGTCCGCTATGTGATCCCCTTTAGTGCGGCTTTTCACCGCGATGTCATCGACATAGCACTCCACCGTTTTGTGTATCTGCTGGTGGAAAATGGCATTCATAGCCCTTTGGTATGTTGCCCCTGCATTTTTTAGTCCGAAGGGCATGACGGTGTAGCAGTATACTCCTAGAGGTGTCCTGAAGGAGGTGTGCTTTTCGTCGTCAGGGTACATCTTGATTTGATTGTAACCTGAGAATCCGTCCATAAAGGACATTCGCTCGAACCCGCATGTATTGTCAATCATGACATCTGTGATTGGCAACGGGAACTCGTCTTTGGGGCAGGCCCCGTTTAGATCGCGGAAGTCGATGCAGATCCGGATCTTCCCGTTCTTCTTAGCAACGGGGACGATGTTAGCTACCCAGTCGGGATGTTGTTCCTCCCTGATGAAGCCAGAGTCAATGAGCTTTTTGACTTCTGATTGAATGGCTTCCATTACTTCTGGACGAAACCGTCGCTGCTGTTGCTTGACGGGCTTTACATCCGGACTGATGTTGAGGCGGTGCATAGCCACTTGAGGATCGAGTCCAGGCATGTCCTCATAATTCCAGGCGAAGACGTCTATATACTCTTGTATAAGAGATATTAGATCCTTCTTCTCTGATGGTGACAGGCCGTCACTTATGAAGATGGGCTTAGGATTAGCATCATCTCCTAGGTTGATCTGAACAACCTTGTCTTCTGTGGGTGGCTCACGCTGTTCGAAGCGGATATCCCAGAAAGCATTCAGGTGTTTGATCCAGGGGTCTGTATCTGACTGGATCATTTCTTCGTCTTCGTCTTCCAGATGGTTTGTTGAAGCCATGTTTACTGAAAGCCCTTTGAAGATGTTGCCAATACTGACATCTGATTCCCACGATAACGTGTCTGAAGAGTGATCATGGCCTGATGGTTCCTCGGAATCAGGGGCTGACGGGATCGGAGTTGATATATAGCCCAACCCTCTGCGGGTCTGATGATAATAATCAGGTGCTTTCCCTTTTGGCACAAAAGATCGGAGCAACGATCTCCCTCCTTTGCCGAAGTTCAACCCGGGTCCGCTGGCTAGATCATACCCCATACGCTTCATCATCTTGAGCGCTTTTGGTTCATAGTGATTGAACTGCGGGGGCTCCTCTTCACCTTCTGATTCTTCATAGGGTGCTGGTTCAGACGAAATTCGTCCAAAGAGGATTGGTTTCTGGCCTTTTCGTCTGGCTGGAACCAGGAATACAGACTTTTGTGCGTCACCATCATCCTGGTACGTCCCGAAGGATGATTTTATTGGTACCTGCAATGATGTCAAGGCATCCATTGCCGACCATACATCCTCGTCTACGCCGGTACTGGTAGCCGACGGTATTGAATCAGACTCACACACAGGAAAGTACGCGAAATCTAAATCTTCATTAATATACCAACCGCCTACATCGTCGGTGGTATCAACATCGAGCTTATTAGTGCTCTTTACAAGTGGTTCTAGCTCCCACAGGCACTCTTCTTCCTCAGGCTCGACGTCAGCTTCATTACCAGAGTCTGGCTCCTCTGGTTGCGGGGTTCCATTATTCTCCTCATATAAGAGGGAATCCGTGAAATAATTTTCGACCCCTTTGAACGGATGCCTTTCGGCAATCAACGTTCGAACCTGTCCGCTCTCGTCAATGTATTTCATGACTTGATGGAGAGTGGAGGGAACAATGGAATTTTGGTGAATCCATGGTCGTCCCAGCAACAGATTGTAGGAAGTGTCAGCGTCAATGACATAACACGTCACTTCCGATTTGAGGCTCCCGATCCGGCATTTGAGCTTGATCTTCCCCATCGGGCGGGAGCTGTTGGCATTAAACCCATAAATAGTCGTCTGGGTAGGGCTCAGACGATGGGTAGGAATGCCCAGAAATTGCATGACCCGGCGAGGTATGATGCTTAGTGCGGACCCGGGGTCTACTTGAACGCGGTTCACCTCGGATGACCCGATATACCCTGTAAAGTATAGGGGTCGGTCATGCTTCCCTTTAACCTGCATGTCATCTTTTGTGAAGGAGATGCAGGGAGCATTTGGGGAGGTGTGGAGGCAATCTTCTACATCTTCCTCCCTCGGTACGTGGGTCAGAAAGGCCTCAGCGTTTGTCAGGGCTTCTTGTAGAGCTTCTCTGGTTGACTTTGATAGCCTCAGGAGCTCATACAAGGTAATGCGTGCTGGGATGTTGGCTAACTGAGCCAGCACATCGAAGCGGTAAGGTGTCGAAGGTGTCGAAGATCCTTCCGCTGCACTTCTTGAAAGAACCCGAGAAAACCGAGTTTCTTTCTGTTTCTCCACGGGTGGTTTTGTGGAGGGCTGAGCTGGCTCTACAGCTGGTTGAGGAGGGACCACCGCCTTTTCGCCGTACTGCTTCAAGTACGCCTGCCCTGAACGGGTGCCTGCTGTCGGTTGGTTGGGCTCTGCCGCCAGGACTATTGTTTCCTCTTCTGAGTCGGTCAGCGAAGGAACATCAGCGTCTGCTTCCCGGGAAGAAGCGCAGATCACGTGGCAAGATGATGCCTTCCCCTTGCCTTTGGACTTCCTGTTGGTCACAGTCGTCCATTGTTGCTCGTCGACGAGGTCAGGGTGGACCCACATGATTTCCCCTTGAGGTGTAGGGACGGGTACCAAGCCTTTCTCCTGCTGCTGATGAGGGTCTGTATTGACCACTCTCAATTCTCCTTTCGGGACAGATATCACTCCCACGGGCATCGGGGGTCGTGTCCCAAAGTGGAGCATCGACGTCATGTTGGCCGTCATCTTCTTCTGCTCTGGTCGGAGTTTTAATACCTCCGCGTCAATCAGGGCTTGAAGGACGTCCTTGAAGATGTAGCAGCTCCTGGTAGGGTGCCCGAGCATCCTATGGTACAGGCAGTAGTTGGGATTGTCGGTCTTGCCGACTTCTTCCGGGCGCCTGATTTCAGGGAGCTTCAGTCGATTGCTCTTGTTGAGTAGTTTGAAGAGCGAATCGACGTGTTCCTCCTTGAAGGAATACTGCTTGTTGGGGCGTGGCTGGCTTGAAGAGCCACTTGCTCTGCCTGGTTGCGGCTTGGTGGGAGATTTGGTTTCCGTCGCCAAGTTATCCTTCTGTTTGGTTTGGAGGGATGTGTCTGGCGCATGCCTCGTTGACCTTTCTGGCCTGGGCCTGCCTTCTTCCGCTTTGACGCGGGCGACAATCTCTTCAGCCTGTTCACCTTGCTGGACTAGTTGTTTCCAGGTGCGGCTTTCAGCTACTCCTATCTGAGCAAGGAGCGAGGTTTGGAGATTGTGGCGACATGTTTCCACCAGGGTGGCCTGGGTCATGCCGCTCGGACATCGGAGTGCCGTGTTCCGAAATCTTTCTACGAAAGACTTAACGGACTCTCCCTTTCGCTGCTTGGTAGCTAAAAGGGTAGGCATTGTAACCTCCGAATCATCCTCGAAGAAGCGTGTTAGAAACAGCTTCTCCAAGTCGCCCCAGTTCTTGATTGAACCTTCCGGGAGCTTCATAAACCATTCAAAGGCCAACCCTTTTAGGGTGCCAATGAACAGTCGCGCCAATATAGCGTCGTTATCTACCACATTCCCAGTTTGGGATTTGAAGTAGTAGATATGCTGGTTGGGTGATCCCTTCCCGTCAAATGCTTGGAGAGTTGGAGCCTTGAACTTAGGAGGGTACGGGACTAAGTCCCACTCGGCCGGATAGGGCCGGACCACTCCAGCTTCTTGGAGATCTTTACGACTGGCAAGGGCGTTGAGTCGTTGCTCCAGTAGGCTCATTCTTTGATCTTGAGCCTTCTCCGAGTCCGGGTTGCTTCCTGCATGCGCTGAAGGCTGGGACATATCTGGAGTAGATCGTCGTGTCCTTTCGGAAGGATCGGAGGGTGGACTTTCTCTCCTTCCCCTTCTTGCTCTTGGCCTTCTAGGAGGAGATCTCTCTCTCTCTTCGAGCAATTTCTCAAGCATGTGCTTGAGACCGTCAATGGTTCTCTGCTGAGAGGAGAGTATTTGCATTTGGTGCTTCTGCATCTGCACTAGATGCTTAGTTGTCTCCTCAGGAGCGTCTTCTTTATCCTCAGGAGCATCTGCCATGTAGGCAAAAACTCCCCTTTCACCGGAAGAGTTCGAATCTTGCGACTCTATCACTACGGAGTGAGAGTCGTCCATTCTAATGCCGCGGGATAAGGCATTATAGTCAATTGGGGGGATGGTCCCTGTCCTGGTACGGGTATGTCGATACACCCCTTCTGTCTCAGAGTTTGACCCCTCTGAATTGACCATTGGTTATTTTCCCCTGCTTCTGCTTGTCATATATGCAGTAAGCTCCGGGTATTCGACATCAGGGAAGGTTCTCCTTCGGTGGGAGCGTCTTCTTTTGGCTGACGGAGGAATCAGGGTCAGCTGTCTAATCAAAGACGGCTGGTGCACGCCTGATTCGCAATGGCATCCAGAGAGCATCTGGATGAGTTGTTGACAGCAGCAAGAAGAAGTGGCCTGATTGGCACTTCTTTTCCTTGTCAAATAATCCCTCAAATCCGTGGGAGGGGGATTAAATAGACTGGCCTCACAACGTCGAAGACGGGGGGCAGTCGTGTGTTGCGCTGTCTGAACGCAGGTCTCAGAAACGCGGTGGTCACGCTGTTGCGTTCCGCGCGTCTGGCGTCTCTGTTGAGACGAGACGCGGTTCTCGCGTTGTTGTCTGCTGCGTTGGAGCAGAGAGACTTGAGGCGTTACGCGCGTCTGGCGTTTCTGTTGAGACGAGACGCGGTCCTCGCACTGTTGTCTGCTGCGTTGGAGCAGAGAAACTTGGGAGATAGTGGGCTGCTGGGCCCTACGCCTGGGGGCGCATGCGTCCTGCGTTTGATGAGACGCAGAAGCTTCGCTTTGGCGTTTGGCAAGTTGGTCTTCGGCAGACACAACTTGAGGAGTCTCGCGTTTGGGCCGCCAAACGCGGATCTCTCGCACTGGTCGGGGTGCGGGCAAGGCATCAGATTGAACGCCGCGTCCAACCCCAGTCAGAAAACCATCGGTTCCGACCGAGTGTTGACGCGCGCGTCTTCTCAGTCGACGCTCGGCATTCCGATTGCGTCGTGGAGGAGGAGAGAAGCCAACAATTTCCTGGTTTGAAGAACCAGGGATGTTCACCACGCGGGTCTCTTGAGAGACGTTGACGCGGGGTTTCTGCGCGACGCGGTTGGTCGTAGCAGTAGTTGTGCCGGGGACCACGCGGGCCTTCTGGGAGGCGTTGGCGCGTGGGTTCTGTGCGTTGCGGTTGATCGCAGCAGAGGCGTTGGATGTCACGCGGGCCTTCGGGGAGGCGTTGACGCGTGAGCCGGACGCAGCACAGCGGGTGACAGCAGCGTCCGATAGAGCCACAGATAGGGCTTCGGGAAGCTGTCCACTCGAGACCCTGCGGCAGACGCGGGTCTTTGGGCTCTTGGAGCCAGAAGAGAGAAACTCTTCGTACTTCGCCTGGTCGAACTCAACGACGAGTGATTCGACCATCTTCCCCTTACGGAGAACGTCATCCTGCACCACGATGTGCTCATCGGTCACGAATGTAGTCCCCAGCGGAGTCGCCATCTCTTGTTTGGTACGGAAAGAGATTTGCCGTAAAATTTCCTTGAATCAGTTGAAAGATTACAACAAAACAATATTCCGACTACAAGGGAGGGAGGATGCTTGAATCTTCCCTTTGTTTAAGGCTGGGTTCTTCGTGTGGCGATGGAGAGTGAATCTTGTTCTCCGTTGACCAGATGACCGTCCTGGACCGTCGGGGGTCTTCTCTTCGGCCGGTAGGGGAGTAACTCAGCTCCGTCTACCAAACTCTCAAAGAGGAGGTAGGCAAAGAGCGGCTAGTACTCAGTAAGCTCACTGAAGAGTCTTCTCTCTCTTGTTGGTGTCAGGCTTCTCTCTCTCTTGCCCAGAATAATCCTTCCCTTTTGATTTAATTTGCTCGCCCCACCTTCATAGCCAACAGGGCTATTTATAGGGGTCTTAGGGGGTGATCGTGCCCCCTAAAAATGCGCCTGAACGAGGGGCCACTACCCGCCATATGTGCGGTAACTGACCCCACAATCCGGGGCGGTTGCAACTGAGACGCGGGCTTCGGGCTGGACGCGCCTTGATGTTGAGACGCGGGCTTTGTGCCGACGCGCCTTGATGTTGAGACGCGGGCTTCCGCCGGACGCGCCTTGATGCTGAGACGCGGGCTTCGGGCCGGACGCGCCTTGATGCTGAGACGCGGGCTTTGTACCGACGCGCCTTGATGTTGAGACGCGGGCATCAACCCTCGCGTCTAGTGCTTGAGACTGCTGCTTTGATGGCTTGCCTGTTAGACACGCCTTGATGTTGAGACGCGGGCTTTGTGCCGACGCGCCTTGATGCTGAGACGCGGGCTTCCGGCCGGACGCGCCTTGATGCTGAGACGCGGGCTTCCGGCCGGACGCGCCTTGATGCTGAGACGCGGGCTTCGGGCCGGACGCGCCTTGATGCTGAGACGCGGGCTTTGTGCCGACGCGCCTTGATGTTGAGACGCGGGCATCAATCCCTCGCGTCTAGTGCTTGAGACTGCTGCTTTGATGGCTTGCCTGTTAGTCATTTTTAGACAGCCTACAAGAATCAACTCACCAAAGTCTCCAACTATGAGGAGAAAGTTGTTGCCATTGCGTTTATCAGTAGGTTGCAAGTTGCTCCCCCGGTACAAACACCTCATGAAGCATGTCTTCAAGATGAGCGAAGTTATTTCCCGATCTCAACCTTACATCTAGCTTGAACACGCAATGAAGGCTTCTTCCAGCCACTCCTCAAAATCAGTTGATGATGGACTAAAGTCGAAGTCTCCTCGCGAAGCGCCCAACCTCACTCAAGTCCGACATTGGGGAAACTGGCTCACAAGAAGCAAGCACTCCTGATCCTCTTCTTGAGTCGTTCCGAAGTGACAGATCAATGGAATGCTTCACTCCCTTGAAGCTCCCGATCAACAAAATCTTCAACATTATCAAAGATCAACCATGGGTCAGGTGCCCAAAACCACTCCAACACAATCTTTCGCTCTCCGAGTCGGAAGAATACTGCTCCTACCACGAAGACAAGGGACACCATATCATCCACTGTTAGGCCCTCCAGAAGTACCTGGAGAAGCTTGTAAAACAAGACTCTCTCAAGGAGTATATCCTCACTCCTGAAGCCGCATCCGGACATCTGAACACTAAATTTTTACAGAAGCATCATATGATCACCCAGTACAAGGTGATCGACTGACCCCCGAATTCTAAACACATGGAATGCACCTCCTTCTAATTTCAAATTCATGTACTCTATTTCTAATTAAAATATTATTTTATTCTCCTAATCATGACAATACATCTCTCTATTGCAATGTTTCTATCCATCATGGTACATCCACCAAGTCGCTCCGTAGATGGAGACGATCTGACTCGGAGGCAGTGACAAGATTATTATAATAGTACATCCATCCCGTGCCCCGTAGATGGGATATTCTCCACTCGGAGGCGGCAACAAGATTTCTTCGCTGCTGGGATATCCCCACTTGGAGAAATGTCTGTACGTCCTGCTAATACAATTTTTTCCACTCGGAAACATCAATGCAGACATGCCCACATGCTTTTTCTCGATCGTCATACGAGAGTCGAACTCTCAGCAGTGGAATTTTTCCACTCGGAGTCCCCTCTCTGCTGCAAGGATTTTTTCCTCTCAGAAACCCCCATTTGATGCTCAGCTGATGGGATTTTTCTCACTCTAAACACAAACACTAGCCTATGGGCTCCCCTTGTTTGAACCTATGAGCAGATGAAAAAATCCATCCATCCATATTTCATAGATGGGTTTTCCCCCCACTAGGGAGATAGCTCTGATGTGGGATGTCCCACATGTGAAGGATAACTCTGATGCTAATTTACTCCCACTTAGAGGGGATCATTAGTCTGGGTAGGGGCCCCTATCTAGAGAATGCATCCAATATGTTGTTGGGTTATACCCCTACTTCATGCCATTCTTATGCAAGTTCAGATGAGGATACAACCACATTTGTCTAGTTATATTTATGAGGGTTTTCTTAATTGGATTATCCCCTCGTCATACCAGCTCCGTGTGGATGTACTCCAATTGCTCTCCTGAGGACAGAAGCGACAAGTATCTTGTTTTCAATTTGTTTGTGCCTAACAATTAAATGTTGCATTTATTATTTTTGTTTAAATATCTCATTGTATGCTTGTGTGCGCATCTTAACTGTTACATCTAATCCCCAGTCTTATGCCCCGAGATGGGATTGACCGCACTCGGAGGCGACAACAGGCCATCCTATAAACATCCAGTCACTTCATAGTGAGATTTACCCCACTCTGGGTCCGAGCTCGTTGCAGGGATTTTCTCCTCTCGGGGCCCCGACAATGCAGCTCCGCAATTGAGATATCCCCACTTAGAAGTAAATGCGAATCCAACTCCACTGTCAGGATTTTTCCAGCTCGGAGAAATTATTTGCAGGTATCGCAGATGGGATTCTCCCACTCAGAAACCACGCCATCCATAGAGTATTTCCAAAACAAGACTCCTGGAGAGCTGGTCAACATTCCACGGAGGCAACCAGTTTCAAACATCTTAGAGTCTCTCCAAGAAGACATGCAATTATAAACAAAAGTAATGACAAAACAAACCAAGTATGATCCAAACAACCCTTCCATTCCAAAATTTACTACTTTTATTACAAGTTTTTTGGTTACATCTAACAAATACAAACTTGGTTACATCTAATAAGAGTAATACAAGATCTATCGCATGTTCGTGTTTTTTTAAAAAAACAGATACATTTTCCGCCACAACATCCATGATGACATCTAAGAGATGACTCCCAAACAAGCAACTGACTACTTTCAGGAGGGCAATGATACTAAGAACTCTCAGAAAAATGCCCTATATCGGGCCGCAGATTGAAGCCTACAAGATAGTAATGATATCATCTCCAAACCTCCTGTTTCGAAGATGAAGTTGGAGCTTAGGAAGAGGAGGCGATTCTTCAGCCAAAGATCCCAAGGAATACCCCACGCTTCCCTTCACTTCTTGTCGCAAGGAAAGAATTCCCACGGACAAAGAAACATAATTCAGCAGGAATGAAGATGATCAGACACATGCCATGATAATGGGATCAAAATCATCATCAAACACTCCCTGTTTAGCCCCCATTCCTACTTCATACATGTTAGCATGAAAGAAAGACACTGTGTGGACGTACTCTACTTGCTCTCCCGAGGACAGAAGCATCAAGTATCTTGTTTACAATTTGTCTGTGCCTGACAATTAAATGTTACATTTACCATTTTTGTTTAAATATCTCATTGTATGCATGTGTGCGCATCTTAACTGTTACATCTAATCCCCAGTCTATGTGCCCTGAGATGGGATTGACCGCAATCGGAGGCGACAATAGGCCATCCTATAAACATCCAGTCACTCCACAGTGGGATTTACCCCACTCTGGGTCCGAGCTCGTTGCAGGGATTTTCCCTCTCGGAGCCCCGACAATTCAGCTCCATAGATGAGATATCCCCACTTGGAAGCAAATGCGAACCCAACTCCACTGTCGGGATTTTCCCAGCTCGGAGAAATTATTTGCAGGTATCGCAGATGAAATGTCTCCCACTCAGAAACCACGCCATCCTCAGAGCATTTCCAAAACAAGACTCCTGGAGAGCTGGTCAACATTCCATGGAGGCATCCAGTTTCAAACATCTCAGTGTCTCTCCAAATAGACATGCAATTCTAAACAAAAGTAATGACAAAACAAACCAAGTATGAACCAAAGAACCCTTCCATTTCAAAATTTACTACTTTTATTACAAGTTTTTCGATTACATCCAATCAAATACAAACTTGGTTACATCTAATAAGAGTAAATACAAGATATATCACATGTTTACGTTTACTTTTTTGAAAAAAACAGATACATTTTCCGTCACAACATCCATGATGGCATCTAAGAGATGACTCCAAATAAGTAACCCACCACTTCTAGGAGGACAATGATACTGAGAACTCTCAGAAAAATGCCCAGAATAAAATAATGTCTCGGGTCGCAGATTGAAGCCTGCAAGATAGTAATGATATCACCTCCAAACCTCCCGTTTCGATGAAATCAGAGCTTAGGAAGAGGAGGCGATTCTTCAGCCAAAGATCCCAGGGAAGACCCCATGCTTCCCTTCACTTCTAGCTGCAAAGAAAGAATTCCCAGGATAAAACAACAATATTAAGCAAGAATGAAGACGCCAGACACATGCCATGACAATGGGATCTAAATCATCATCAAATACGCCCTGTTCAGCCCCTATTTCTACTTCATACATGTTATCATGAAAGAGAGACACCAAGCTCGAACTCCAGACTAGACCGATCTGATCAGAGACCAAATGGACAGACCAAGCTGAAATAAGAACCCTGCATATCCTTCCTAACAGCTGGGCCTCCTCGGAAAAACTGACGTTTCTTGATGAGCCCATCGCAAAGACTGACGTCCCCCAGCAATTAAACTCCTAAACATTAGGAGCGCCATAATCACCTTCATCCTCTCTCTTTCTTTCCTCTATCGGATGAAGAAGAAGGAAGAGACCACAGCCCACCGAAACAAGAATTTTAAAAGTAAGAAGTTTTTAGAAGATAAGCAGTTTCCTTTCGAGGATCCATCCTATTTATAAATAGAGAAGAAGCCAGACCATCTTCTGCTCAAATTTCCAATCCTCAAAAAACCAGTTCACGTCCCAAGATTTTTAGCATGTGAATCATCGAGATATCAAGCATAACTGCCACACGATCTTATTCATCATAACAGATAAGTTCAAAAATGCACCAGTTTGGAAGCCAGATGTCCCTAGATCAAGCCCTAAAGATATGCATTAATTAACAATCCAAATGTTCTATAATCAGTCACGTCCCCACAAAGATACACAATGATGAGCCAGATCCTTACTTAAACTTTCATAAAAATTTAGACCCCTTAAAGGTTTCCATCGACTTTGCTCTTTCGATTCCCTCACGCGACTCTGGCAATCATAAGAGCGGGGCATCTGTAGTGGCCAAAATCTGACTACTCCCCAAGATCACGACATGTGTCCTACCGCACCAGGAGTATATCAAGTGGACAATGAACTCGAGATACTAGTTGGCTCACATCCAACCCTGAGGAGAGAGAGCCTTGGGCCTTGTCCCGAGCTTACATTCGAGCTTGAGCTTTATTTTCCCTGACATCCATAACTACTAGACTTCTCCCTGACACAGGATCTTTGCAGAGACTCCCTCTTCCACTTGATACAGCTCAACAACAAAGTTTCCTGGTTCGCGAAGGTAATTATGCTGCTACAATTTCCAACATTCAAAATACTCCCCTATTTCAGTGAGGGCAATTATTGATAGTGGCGGATATCTCGACATGCCAATTCCAACAATAAAGTACAACAATCTGAGCAATTATGAAAAGATCCCAACATGTAAATTATAATGCCCGATATAAATTGCTATGATTAGAACCCCCATATGAATATTTTATAAAGTTATACGGAATTATCTTGAATATTATGTAAGGTATTAATCGTCACTAATAAGGTAATAATTAAAATGGGTAAATTAAATT